>CAJVRM010000018.1:0-23241 GCA_911693285.1 Hymenoscyphus albidus | reverse complement strand
GAACTCGTTACTTGTATCAAAGATGTCAAACTAATATGATAAGATTGATAACTAAGTTGAGCACGAAGCTCCTATCTAATGGCAGACGTGCCAGTCTTATATAGAGGACCTTCGTTCTGTCTTGATCACTCTCATCGACTGTCGATGTTGGCGATCATCGCTTTCATCGACAACGATAATGTCGATGAAGCTTATCACGTGATTTCTTCCTGTGAAATCCTTGGATCGTCTAGCTAGTCTATTCGATCCCTATTTGCTATAAGAGCTTGTGATGTGCTTGACCTGTCAGGACGCCGCCTGGTCTTCACTCATCCCGTGACAACACGTGATTCGTGACACTAAAACCCCTCCCTCGCTCCAGATGTATGAGGAGCGAGAGGACTTAGAGGCTACGCTGCCGATAAAATCAGTTGGTGTATCACAGCATACATACTTTTCTAGAAAAGAAAGGCAATAATGAAAAGTTTTGTTACAAGTCGCACTTTTATGACCGCTGCCTCGTCTCGTACGATCGGTCGATCGGTTGTTAGAATAGAGATGTGTAGGTATTTGCCAGGTACCTGGAAAATGTTTTCCAAATAACAGCTATTTGTTATTTACTTGTTCGCTAGCTATTAGCGAACATCGCTTCGGTTCTTCTCTTAGAAAGACTGATAAGCCGATTCCTGAATGATTCTATTTGTCCGCTAAACATGTATACACACACGGGACTCCGTTTCCAAGTTCACTCCGCTACCATTTCCGCTAGTAAAGTTATAATAGCAAGTGCCGACAATCCACTGGATTTCACGAACAACAGGGGAGGGGGATACCATGTCTTTCTCCCACTTCCCAGGTACAGTAAGTAGGTAAGCAGTCTTTGGCACTTTTTTACCTGAGCATTTGTTTGGAGGGGGGAGATGTGATAAAGGGTGGAGTTCTGCATAATAACGTGGTTACCTCCGAAAGAGGAAAGATATTACTTATCTTATCTTATCTCGTGAAGAGGCACTCGAGTACCGGATTGCACTGGACAGGATGAATTGGTATGGGGATGGATGAAATGGATGATCGACAGAGAGGGGTATGCAACATAACGCAACGCGACCTAACCTTATTGAAGGAGGGTATGCAGGTATGATTACTTACAGCAGAACTACTGTACTGGCGCTTCTGTTTGCATTGTTTTCTTTGTGACGTGTACTCGAGTACGTATGGAGTACACACGGAAGAGTAGGAGTACTTTGGTAGGAGAAGTTTGGTAGGAGAAGGGAATGATGTTGGTCGTGTGACATGTGCGAGGTCCGGTGTGGGTGTTTACTCCCGTGAGGATATCTCTACCGGACGAAAAAAGCGAGGTGATGGTTTTCTTTGTCCCACAGCATATCCCTCTTCTAATGCCCGTGTGGTGTAACTGGAGTAGGCTTTTTCTTACCCCACCCTCGTCCGTGGAAGTGGAAGTGATGCTGTTGATCTTATTGTTGTTGGACGAAGGAGGGAGTTTATTGGTTGTACGACGTAGTACGAATGAGCCAAAGAAATTCCAGAATTATGAGAATCAAAATGTTGGCCTTGGGATATGATTTGATCAAATATGTTGTAATTAGGGCGTGATGTTTTTGTCGTGCCACCTTCATCCCCGGTGTTGGTGGTGTGAACTGTGCCGCTTGCCCCTGCATTCCAACAACCCTTGGCCGGAGGATTTTCTTCTTTCTGAAAAGCGAGGCGTGACGACAGCCCTACTCAGGCTACTCTGAACTGGAAACGGTAGTGATTGTATCTCTCCAATGCTTAAACATTGCGGGTGGCTTGGGGGTTGAAAGTAAGCATCGGAATTAATCTAAGAATTGGTGCAAGAGGTTCCTGGACTGGACCTTCGTGACTATCCGTCCGGTAGGTAAGACTGGGAGCTGTCGTTCCCTGCTTTTCTTGTCTTGCGGACCAATGAGTAGAGAGTAGAGACTGGAAAGAGAATTTGATGCAGAGATTTTCGGGGGTCCAAACAGTGGAATTCCAGGGAAGGGATAAACCAGTCAAAAGGAGATGCCGGATTTGGTGTAAGTACGGTATGGAGCATGCCAAGAGAGGGATCTCGACGGAGCGTATGACTGGAGAAGGAGGAACAAATGAACGAGCCTTGAGACTGCAAAATGAAGCTATTCCGCGCTGGAAGGAGCGCGATTGCAGGTTTTTGCAGGCGGGGTGACCAGTGACCACATAATTGCGGCTATCTCGTACTATCGTGAGCATTGTACGGAGGTACTGCATTCTTGTGCGGTACGAGAGTGGGTGACACGCCCTACCTGCTCCAATTGAAGCCTTTGAAGCCGGAGAACCCTGGAGAGGGCAAAGCAAGACAAGAGATGGCCCTGATGATCCCCGGGTTTCAGAGACTCTGGCACAGGCTCAAGCTCAAGCTCAGGCTCAGACTCGGATTCAGGCTTAGCTCAGCACGGGGTCGGTCTCGTGTCGGTGGATGCTCCATTGCTCGCTGATGCTGATACTGATTCTGATGGTATTGCTGTTGCTGTTGCTGATATCCGTACCGATGCTCTCGATGCAGGTGCAAGACCCGGAAAGAATAAAAACAGTGCTCCAAGGCTACCAGTACCATTCTATTTTCAAGACCACCTGCACTCCACCATACCCACCATACCTACATTGCCACCACTAACCACTCACCAACCAACCTAAGCGCAGGGAGACGCTGGGGGGGCCCTTTCAGTGTCAGTCTGTCAAAACTCTCGCTCGTACCGTTAATTAATGCGGTTCCATCAAAATCCAGAACCATCGTCGGCTATCACTGGTTCCCGTCCTCTCCCGGAGTTCTCCCTCTGTAAAAAAGTCCGGATGGACAGGGCTGCACCCAGTCGACAAGGGGTGCCCGCTCGTAGTGGCCTGAGGAAGCCACGGCCTTTCAGCAGCTACAGCAGCCTGAGTGGCCCATACAGAGGCTGCGCAGAGACTGAGTTAAGGTTAGCTAGCACACACCAATACTTCTTCAACAGACTTCAGCTTCCAGCAAAACAACAAGACGACCAACTCTACTCCACGCTCCCTCCGTACGCACCCTCCCCTCCCCCACCACACGCGACGCCTTCGCACTCGAATGAGGCTCACACAAAGTACTTGCCCTCGGTCGACGACGACATCGACATCGACATCGATTTCGAATCCGACTTCAACTTCCAAAATACATACCGGCGTCAGATCCTCGACCTCGCCTCCCATTCACAGAGTGGTCAAGGCTGCGGTGCTTCAGCTCTAGGTCGCTGACTCGGAAGTTTCTCTGGGTCAGCAAAGTCGTATGCCTCGTGGCCAGCCCACAGCAAAGCGACAGCCAGGTGTTGCGAACCAGCGCGATTCTCGCCATGACGCAGGTATTGTGACGCCCGGCAAAAGAATCCAACCATCCAAGCAAAAGAGCAATGGACATAGCAACGGGCACCCAAAGCAGCCCGATAGCAATTGTTCAACACCACCTCTGCCAGCAACCCCTCCACCAGCCAACGGGCATGCGAGACAGCATCCCCTCTCCGATTCCCAACCTGCCACGGTCCATAAAATGGCAGGCCCTGTAAGAAGACCGTCTTTTGGTGCCTACTCCGAATCCTCCTCATCCGAATCCTACCACAACAACGCCGGACTATCTCCTGAAAACCATCGACGGATCGATGTCAATGCTACCAAGAATCCCGCTGTCCATCGAGATCTTGGCCCTTTCAATCTAGCTTTGACGGTCTTGCGGTCGTGTCCTCTCTACGATACTATTGCCATTCTCATCGTCCTACTACAGCTACCACCAACATTTCTATCTTTGGTCCATCTCCTCTTTGCCACATTGACTTTTGTTCCGCCTTCGAACTCGACCACCTCGGGATTAAGCTTCACGGATGTTTTTGAGGGGACGTTGGGTACGCCATCCGTAGCTACAATTGTGGTGGTGGATCTATTCGTGTTGATGGTATGGCTATTTTTATGGAGCCCTCTTCAGGATGTTGCTTTGGACCTAGCTCAGACCGTGATTGCTTTGACGTTAGGAGGTGGCACCAGTGGCAGGGAAGCGGGGTTGAGAAATGTCCTTGTCTGCTTTGGTCTGATAGCCTCCTCCCATTTCGCTCGTAATGGAAATGTGAAGCAATCCGGATTCCGTGCTATTCTTTCCTCCACTTCCTCGATGGGATCGTCGGATCCAGATGATCCCCTCGAGCCGGTTTCCCATGGTGGGAGTAAGAAGAATGCGCATGGCTGGGTTCGGAGCATTTTGGCAATACACATTCTGGCGCAAGGGCTGGTCCGTTTTGTTCGTGATTTATACATTCAGAGAAATTTAAGAGAAAAAAGAGATACAGCAACTTCAATCAGCGATCCAGAGGCTGGAAAAACGTTGGCAGACAATGCCAGCGAGACCTCCAATTCTATTGCGCAAACTACCGAGAACGATTCCTCCATACCACTAAACGCCACTACGACCATCAACTCCAAAAAGAAGAGGAAGCAGAGCGCACAGGTTCGCGTTAGGCAACCTCTTTGGGCTGCGTTGGCCAGTACAAAGATAGTGATGGTAAAGGAATACGAAACCTCACATACAGCAGCCGAGTCGGCAGGCACAAATGCAACAGACATCAACAATCTAGGAAATGCACCTTTCAATGCTGAGGCGGATCGTATTTGGATCACTTATGTTGGTTCTGATGCGGTTAGTTTTAGTACGAGTTATTTCCCACAGCACACACCATCTTCAGATCTCGATGAGAGGCGTATCGATTCATTGGGGGTAGACCGATCCAAGCCATTTTTTGTTCGGGTCAACAAGACAGTATGGCACGCTACGAAAATCAAGGCCATGATCAATCCAGACAAGCTCGATGGTCAGGATATGCGATGGACTGGGGAAATTTTTGGACTTGCCCCCGCCACGGATTTTGAATGCGAGTTTGTTAGTACCGTCGACGATACCGTACTATTCTCATCAAGTGTCTGGACCATGGCACCACCATCCGCCGACACATCAATTGGTCTTTCTCCCAATCCACAAGTTCCAAGACGCCCAGGATCGCCAACTACAACACTCAAAACCTCCATTGCTTCATCAGAACTCAAGTTGACTGAAGAACGGAATCGACAGAAGCGCGAACGGAAGGAGTTACGAGCCAAAGTCAACGCCATCAAAAAAGAGATTGATAAACTCGCCAATAGCATTTCTTCTTCTGGTGGAAATGATGATCGGGTCAAGCAAAAGATTCAACAAAACAATCTCCAACAAAAACAAGCAGAAGATGCTCTCGTAGGTCTGATTGCGGAAATCAAAGCTCTTGAAGTGATTCCTCTTGATGATGCTGCGCAATACTCATCATGCAAGGGCGAATACAAGGGTCAGACCGAAAAGCAAAAGCACTTTCGTTCCGAGGTCAACAGTACCAGGCAGAACGTCGAACGTGACCTCTCGAATCTCAACAACGAGCTCTCGAATATTCAGCAAAAGTATGAACGCGCGCAAACTAGAGTCAACAAACTCGCTAGTGAGCATGAGCGGATTACCGATGCGAATGCCAGGGGCTTGGATGAGGCTCAGAGAAAGGAAAACGTGAGACAAGCAAATCATATCGAGCGAGCCAAGTTGGAAGGAATGTACTTGGATCGACTCAATGGGCTCACGGGACAAGTAGCCGAAGCAACTGCATCTCTTCAACTGATGTACGGTCAGATTGAAAACATGCAGCGTCAAGAAATTTATGCTACAGCAAGCCCAACCACCAGCGTACCAAACCTTCATGCGAACAATGGTTACGGATCTGATATGATGATTGACCATCCCAATACCACTTACCCCTGGAACGCAGCAGCCATGCAAAATCCAGGTAACATGTACTCACAAGTACCTTATGGCCCCCCGCCATCTATGCCCATTCACACATCGGGAACTCGAACTCGTGGAAGGAGTAGCAGTATGCTCAGTAACTTGTCCGGCTTTACACAAAGCGACGAGGAGGTTACAGCTCCGATGCACCCATTCCCGGTGGGGCAAGCGACTTGGGGACATTACGATGCACAGAGACATGGGAGTACTGGTAGTGGAAGTGGCGCTGGTAGTCTTGGAGATCCGAAAAGTCCACTTGTTGGGAATGGTATTATGGTTGCGAGATGATTTGTGTTGTGCTTTTTGAGAGGCTTCTGTTGTTTGTTGGGTTGTGGGGTTTTTTGCTTTTCTTGTTGATAGGGTTTGGATGGGTGAAAGTGTGGGTTTTCTGGCCTGGCTGGTTAACTTACCTTAGCTTAGTTACCTACCTAGTGGGTTTTTAACCTAGTTGCCAAAAATTGCAGAGCAGACAATGGAGATTGTTTGATGGCTGCTGATTCTTGATAAACCCGTGGACTTTTCTTATCAAAGGACTGATGGTGTGCTCTCGTGACCTGACTTGACAATCTGTACCAATTGTTGGGGTTTCTTTGGTGTGTTTAGGTTGTTGATATGACTAAATCTGAGCGATAACGGTGGACTCGTGTAACTAACCTTGATATTGACTGACATTGACATTGACATTCTACCTACTGTACTTGTACGCCCTTCATGCCATGTCGTTAGATAAGTAGATGGTTAGAATGCTAGCGCTAATGCCGACTCTAGCTACGTACGCTAAATCTGTTTCTACATACGATAATCATACGCCCGACCAGTTCTCGGTTTTCGTGGTTTCCCGGGGCTTGTCGTTGTCATTTGATGCGTTGTAGGTGAAAGGTGAGAGGAACTGAAGTGAATACTGTACGTCGATACTCAGATATCCCCGCATTCTCACCTGCTGTGCGCATTTCTCAGCATTGACCATGTTCAGGGATTCTCTTCGGGTGATGTTCTGGTCGCGTCCCATACGCGTCACTCTGGACTCGCGTTAATTGAATCTTTTCGTTCAACCCACCAACATTATCACATCTACCTTAGATAATACGCTTCATAGCCACACAACACCTTTCCCTCAAAATACCGGCGATGCTTGAGAGTCATATGATTTCAATTGATCCACGATAGAGAGTGATTGGGATACGAAAGAAAGCAACTAGCAACTGAACTACAACACAATCTACACTCCCACCACAAACATGTCCCGACCAGACATAAAACGCAGAACCACCCTCGACCACCGAAAGAAACAATTCTCAACCCCCACATACGCACCAGTCGAATACAAACACCGTCTAAACTTCTACGCCACCCCCCCAACAGCAGACATCACTCTCGAGCAATTCGAACAATGGGGCATCGACCGTCTACGCGTCCTCGCCGAACTAGAAGCCTGTTCCTTCCGCAACAAATCCCCCATCGAAACCGCCTCGCACATGAAGCCTCTCCTCGATAAATACCTCCCTCTCTCCTCCTCGACCTCGAATTCCCCCGCTTTGCAAGCGGAGAGGCAGAAGGATCATTATTCGCATTTTATCCTCCGGCTGGCGTTTGCTTCGACGGAGGATTTGAGGAGGCGGTTTGCGAGGGCTGAGACGATGCTTTTTCGTATCAGGTTTCAGGGGGATGATTCGAAGGAGAGGGCGGGGTTTGTGGAGGGGTTGAGTTTGGAGTGGGAGGCTGTTGGGGAGGAGGAGAGGAGGCAGTATGCTGAGGAGTTGAGGGCTGCGGGGGGTGGGTATCCGAAGAGGATTGAGGAGGAGAGTTATTTCAAGGTTGATTGGGAAAAGGTGCCGGAATTGGTGGAGGGACGGAGGGTTTTTTTGAGGGGGGGTATGGCATATGTTCCTTCTCGGGAGCAGATGAGTATGGTTGTTGCGGAGTTTACGGGACGGTTGGAGAGGGCTTTGGAGGTTTGTTGGTCTCTTCTACTTTCTCTTTCTTTTGCTGGGAGGAAATTGGAGATCATCGATTATTGAGAAAGGGAATAATGCTAATCAGGTATATAGCTCACATCCCGAGCCCTCCCCCGCCTAGACGAAGACGACCGCCTCTCCCCAATCCTAACCCACCTCTCCCAAAACTTCACAACCCCCGACGCAAACTACTCCGCAACCCAAACCTCATTAGCAGGCGCCGACATCTCCGCGCGCACTATCGACACGCTCTCCTCCTCGTTCCCCCTATGCATGCAAAACCTGCACCGCTCCCTCCGTCGAGACGCTCACCTAAAACACTATGGCCGTCTCCAATACACGCTCTTCCTCAAAGGCATCGGCCTGAACCTCGAAGAATGTCTAATCTTCTGGCGCGGAGGCTTCAACAAGATCACCGACGATGCATTCAACAAGGACTACCGGTATAACGTGCGCCATGCGTATGGAGAGGTGGGCGGAGATAGTAATCGACGCGGCAAGGGATATAGTCCGTTTAGTTGTCATAAGATCTTGACAGAGCATCCACCTGGACCTGGGGAGGCGCATGGGTGTCCGTATCGGCATTTTAGCACGGAGAATTTGATGGGGCTGCTGCAGACGGTGGGGGTGAGGGATCAGGAGGCTCTGAGGGGGGTGAGGGAGGATAAGGAGAAGACGAAGTTTCATTTGGCTTGTAATCGGTTTGTTGCCCTCATTTCCCCATTTATCTATTTCCCCATTTCCCCATTTCCCTCTCCTTCCCCTTGTTGTTTCACGCATACCCTCCACCGTCCCCTCTTGATATTTTGATCTTCACAAGTCACCTAACTAACAGACACAGGGTCTTCGAATACGCACATAAACAAGAGATCCAAAAGGTTCGCGAGGAGGGCACCTGGGGCGCGGCACAGTTGGAGACGCTGATTCATCCGAATGAGTATTTTAAGCGTAGTTATCTGTTGAGGAATCTGGGGAAGCACCAGAAGAAAGAAGAGGGGGAGGGGGATGTTAAGATGGAGGAGTAGGTGTGTGTGTACATGATAGGGTAATGTGGAATGAGGAGAGAGGGGGTGTAATGAAGTATGTGGATAATTGGGGTAGGGTCAATGAATCATGAAATTTTCTTTTTGTAAATATATGTTTTTTGGATTTTATTTGGGGTTTCTTTCTTTCTTTTCCTTCTTCGTTTTCGAGGGAATTCGAGGGGATTATTGTAGATGGATAAATACCCTGACTATAAGTTTATACATCTACATATATAGTACGAGTTTTTAAGTATCTAAGTATCTAAGTATCTAAGTAAATAAGAAAGAAAGAAAGAAAGAAAAAAATAAAAAAAATAGAATAGAAGGTATTTATTATCTATCTATCTATCTATTCATACTTCTATCTATTTATCTATCTATCTCCACCTCCCTCTTCTTCTTACCTCTCTCCCGCTTTTTTACTTATTACTTTCTTCCTTTTTTTTTATGGAATGCGGGATGGGGAATGGGGGATGGATGTTTGTGAGAGTAGTGAGGAGAGGGAGGGTTGGAGGTTTCTTGGTGGATAGTGTCTTGGTGGATAGTGTCTTGGTGGATAGTGTCTTGGTGGATAGTGTCTTGGTAGATAGTAAATAGTAAATAGGAAAGAGAAAATGGAAATGTGTAGTAGGGGTTTGTTTGGGATGTGATGGTAATGTGAAAGGAGAGTAGATAGAAAGGGGAGAGGGAGGTAGGGAAGAAGGGTAGGTGGGAAGAAGGGGATAAGGGGAGAAGGGAAGAAGGGAGGAGGGCGAAAGGAGGAACCCTATGAAAGCTGGTTTACGATTATATGGAGTAAAAGTTCTACTGGAAAGGCGTAAATACAAGGGTTAGGCGAGGATTGACTAGGGTTACAACCTAAAAAAGCGGGTCTTATTACTTATACTACTTTAAAAAAGGGTTATAAATTAGTATAGAATCTAAGGTTAAGGGATCTAACTAATAAGTACTACCTATTTAATACTTTTTAGTATTATTATTTGTCTTACGCCGCTGGGCGTAAAGCCCACCCAAAGGGTATACGGTACTTCTACTCGTCTTAACTCGTATAGTATAGGATATAGGGAAAAGTAAGAATACTACGAATATCCCTAGGCTCTACGAAAACCTTAAAAAACCCTGCCCCTACACCTTCTGTATACTCTGTTCCTTCGCCTTACCTTGATATAAGCCTCCTAATGTAAAGTGCGAGTCTGTAACGAATACTCAAACTGGCTAACTAAACTTGGCTGGGTGTTCGCTGGTTGGTATGCTATGATAAGAAGAAGACTATCGGGTTGTTCACTTGGAAGTGAACTCGTTACTTGTATCAAAGATGTCAAACTAATATGATAAGATTGATAACTAAGTTGAGCACGAAGCTCCTATCTAATGGCAGACGTGCTAGTCTTATATAGAACCTTCGTGTTCCTGAAGTCGACAATGTCGACTGTCGACATAGTCGATAATCGACTTCTCGACCAGGCGAGAAGTCGACCTGCATATATCACGTGACTTATATACAAATTTGTATCAAAGATGTCAAACTAATATGATAAGATTGATAACTAAGTTGAGCACGAAGCTCCTATCTAATGGCAGACGTGCTAGTCTTATATAGAACCTTCGTGTTCCTGAAGTCGACAATGTCGACTGTCGACATAGTCGATAATCGACTTCTCGACCAGGCGAGAAGTCGACCTGCATATATCACGTGACTTATATACAAAGAAATCCCTGGACCGCTTAACTAACCTAAGCGATCCCTTTTTGCTATAAGAGCCATGATGTGTTTGTCCTGTCAGAACCCCGTCTGGACTAACTCCTCACGTGCTAGCACGTGATTTGTGACAGAAAGGTCTTTAAATTAGTCATATAAACTATATTTTTATTAGCTAAATAGACTAATTAGATTAAAAGAATAAGAACATACTTACTAGAATTTTTATATAAGCCTTAGTTAAGTGTTATTATAAGGGGGTTAAAAAATTTCTTAAAAAAACTAAAACTAATAAGACTTTTACGTATATAAGCCCTATATTTTATATAATTTTATATAAATAAAACTAGTAAGTGTATTTTGTTTAGCTAATAAAGGCGTATCTTTTGCCCTATTTAATATAGTTATAGAGTATAGTCATAATAAGTTATTAATTAAGTCCTTATATTATAGACGACTTTTTTACCCTTCGGAAAGCTCTTGTACCGGCCTCGTATAAGCCTCGTATCGGCCTTATCGGACAAAAGTAAACTATATTACTATTATATTTAATCGTAGAGAACTAGTTATTATAATAGTTAAGCCCTAGTTCTTAATAGACTTATATACTCATTAAGCTAAAAGAATAGGAATGCACTTACTAGAATTTCTATATATTCTTTAGTTAAGCCGTATTAGGAAAAGTGGGGCGGCCCAAAATTGAGACAAACGCCAAGACTCGGCAAATGTGAGTCCCACATTTTATATAAATTAATCAAATCAAAGCTAGTAAGTACATTTCGTTCAGCTAATTCAAGCGCATCTTTTTGTCTACTCAACTAATTATTAACTGTTGTTGTTGTAGTGGTGTTGTAGGTAGAAGTGTGGTTTTAGTCAAATATGGTTTTGGTGTGGTTCACTTTGGGTGTCCCGTACTGTATATCGTAGAAGGGGAATAGGAAAGTAGGTAAAGCTATAAACAGGTAGAAATAAACAGAAACTCTTCTAGAATCTAAGTGATATAATTAAACTTCCGGGGAAAGCAAAAAATGATGAGATGAATGGGGATAAGACAAGTACTTCTACCTAGGTATCTCACCTCACCAATGTTATAGTGGGTACCTACGATACTCGTTCTAGATTGTGGGGCTGGGGAACAAATCAGTCCTTCTAGAGCGATGAGTGAACTCTTGACGACGACTTTTGGTTCGTAAAAGGCAGGATCTGGTTTAGATTGAGATTGAGATTGGAATGGACTAGCGTGGGGGTATTCCATTTTTCTTGTGGGGTACAAGTAGCTCGACTACACCGGACCGGGCCACGCACGATACAGACTTTGGGATGTCGGTGTACGAGTATAGTATGATGGATCATGAAAGGCTGATTGATGTTGGGCCGTTGGCCCACTCCACCCACGATGGTACAGTACGGTATGGTCGGTACTAGTCAAGTCAGGTCTTGTGTGATGGTCTTTCGGTGTGCAGAGAAGTAGAGGCGTGGCGTGGATGCAATGCGGGATGCTGTGTATGCGGTGTATGGTGTATGCAGCTGGGTAGTTGCAATTGCTTTGAGATCCAGGGGTAGTAACCGACGGAATATTTTTGGCTGGCACAGGTGGTGATTCGGTGACGATGGGTTGGGTTGGCTGTAGGTACCGTTCCAGTGTCAGAGTAAGAGTCAACGTGTAAGCGCCGACGAGGCTCTCGGGCTTGAGAGAGGTGTTGGTGCTTTGGGGCGATTGGAGTTGGATATATTAGCAGAGTTGGAGGGAGAGAAAAGAAAACACCGTTTTTTTAAATTTCTAATCGGCTTGGTTTCTTCTGCAATAATGTTGTCTAAGGTACTGTACTTCGAAATAGATAAATTGAAGGCATTGAAGCCAGACTAGAAAGTCGTTTACCGTCCACAGGCCACCTCAACGTGTACAGTACAGTACAGTACAGTAAACGTAAGCGCCAACTCGACCGGGCCTCGTCCTCTCTGTCTCTCAGTCACTCACTGGCTTGGGGCTAGGGTGCAAATGCTAGGGGCTTGGGTTCAGTATCGGTCGGGTCGGGTGTCATTGGTGACTTGAGACGGTGTAGAAAAAAGGGAGGTTCGAAAGCATTGTAAGCTGTACAACAGTCATCCTCAGCACTCCGTTCCCGTTTTTTCTGGTGCGCTATGCGAGATGCCGTTGGCTGGGATCAAGAATCGGTGATACGTGAGTGGGAACCCGCCCTTCCGCTGTGCTGGGTTGCCCTTCGATGGTGGTTCACCGCAAGTTGAGACGAGGCTCCAGGCTGAGTGTGGTGTTGGTGTTGGCGGGAGGGGAGCCGTTTTTTGTATAAGGGGGTGAAACTTCTTTGTTGTCTGGAAAAGGGTTACCGACTTCTTCCCTCTCTCTCTTTTTTGATTGTTTGAGTGTGAGATTTGAGTGTTGGACTATCTTTTGGCCTGTTTGAGTCCGGCGTGTTGGTTAGTGCTGGATTGTACCGAGTAGTACTGGTACTGTACAAGTAGCGGAGTGAATACCTTTACTTTCCAATTTGGGTTTACGATAAGGACTGAGCGACGAGGGATTGCATCATCGTCGCCTTTTTTACTTTTTCCTCTTGACGGGCTGGACTGAGTATTTGGGAGAAACGACAGCCATTCTTGTTGGGAAAACCACACGAGAAGATAACGGTCCATGATTGCAAAGGGAGATCAAGCGTCAATGGGGATGAACGAAATGACGACTCAAGAGGAATCCAGAAAGTTGAGGGAGGAGGGGAATGCGCTTTACAAGTCGGGAAATGTGATGCAGGGTTGGTCCTTGATTTCCTCTCCCTTCCTTATCTCTGCTGGGAATGACGAGGAGTCCATCCTATTTCGACCCATCTTTCCATCTTTCCATCTCCCTATTCTAGCTTCAAAATTGAAATCATATCTGACAATATTCACAGCGGTTCCCAAATACCGTCAAGCAGCAAAAATAACACCACATGACCCAGCACCGTTGGGAAACATCTCAGCAGCGCTTGTTGAGATTGGCAAGTATGAAAATGCAATTGCTTTCGCCGAGAGAGCTATCAAACTTCATAAATTGAAGTTGGCCGATGCGGAGTCGGTGGTGAAGGAACAGGAGCAGATCAAGAAGTTGGAGGAGAGAGTCAATCGAGCAAAGGGTTTATGTAGAGTTGTCGAAAATGGAGAGGAGAGAAAGACGAGGATGAAGATTTTCGGCGAGCTGGGAAGGTATCGTGAGACTTTGTGAGTTTTCTTCTTCCTCTTTCTTTGGTCATGGTGATGGCGTGATGGAGTGGGATGAAGGCTGATCTGAATTTGTACTACAGGCATTCTGGATTAGAGTGTTTTCATGTGGGACATGATGATGCTTATACCATGTGGGATGCTCCAACCGAGAACATCTTGGAAAAATGGACGGCCAAAATGAAAGAAGAAGAGTCTGGAGTTGACGTCGATGAAAAGGCCATTGCAAAGAGAGAATTGATTTCTTTCCTCTTTGTGGGAATTGGTGATGCGAGGAACATGCTACGAACGATTATTGGTATTGCAGAGGTGGAGAAGACGAAGACGAAGAAATATCATTTTACGATTAATGATATCAACAAGTGTGCTCTGACCAGAGATCTTGTCGTTTTCATGTTATTGGAGGATCTTTCACAGCTGGATCCGGAAAGCGAGGAGCATACCGAGGTTCTGACGACAATTTACTTCATCTACCTTGCACCTATGATTCCTCGATTCGTTTTCGAAAGAATGCAGCAAACTATCGATAAAGCATTATCCGCTCTCCAATCAGGATCTCAGCCATCCAAATTCTTCTATCTCAGCAAGCAACATTTCTTGGAATACATCAAAGTTCTAATCTCCTGGAAAGGCTCAGCGCAAACCCTCATCTCACCCAAAACGGTTATCCAAGCCGGAACTCGACAAGTAAGTGGAATACACTCCATGGGAGAAGACATTTCGGGAGTAAGTCTCAAATGCAAAGCCGAACGAGAACTATACCTTGCTTCTCTCGTTCTCCAACCACCCACCTCGCTTCTCGAAAAGTACGACCCGGTAATGCTTGAGCTTTTGCAAAAGTATCAATCCAGGCCACGAGCCAATGCTCCCAGGTTCCGTGATCATCTCTGCAACCACTGGCATATCAATACAACTATGATAGACGAAGACTGGTATCATAGTATGCAAGACAAGAGAGATATGGGTTTTGGACATGATCCCTTTGAGGCTACGAAGAAATTTACCGATGATGTTTTGGTTGTGAAGAATCCCGAGAGATTGTATGATTACATGGTCCCTTTCTTCACTGAGATGGCGAAGGCTTTGGTCATTTTGAATGGAAGATTGGAGATTGAGGTTGTGCTTGGAGATTGCGTGGATCTTGCTGAGCGACTTCGTTTTGGTCTCTTCCCTACTACTGAGGAATTCAAGAGTGAGAATGGAGAGGACTCGGATTTTGAACAGAGACCAGAGCGTTTCCCTACTTCCTTCCACCGGATACATTTGAGTAACGTACCGTGCGTGTCCCATCACTCTTGGTATTATTATAACATGCTAACTATATGAATAGGGATTACCTCAACGGCAACTTCTCAAGCTGTCTTTATTTCGCTCCTCTCCTAGCTGACGTTCCCTGGTCAGTATTCATGTCCACATCTCTTCGTAATGGGGGAACTTGGAAATCCATCGAAGCTTTCTTGGCCGAATACCAATGCATCACCAGCGAGAGCCAACTAATGCAACTTACAAACGTAGCCATTGTCGACAAAGGCCCGGATGATTCTCTCGCTCTTCCACACCCCATGAGTCAGATGTTTGGTCCTGACATGGCAGGACTCATGCATGGGATGCCCATGGCGGGATACATATCCTACACCTACGTGGGCCACAAACCACAACCATTCCAACGTCTACTTGCAAAGAAACCATTCATGAAATGGATCTACGCACAGTTCTTCCGACTAGTCCTCCCCTTCAACGTCGACATCTCCTTCGTCTCGGGGATCATCTTCTCCCCACTAAACATAACCACATTCTTCCACCTCCTCATCCAACTCCGCTCCCTCGGCTACCCCTCCCACTGGCTCTCCGAAGCCCTCACCAACATCCTCACCAACAAAGTCCTCACGACCTGTCGACCCCCCCGCGCAACGCCCACCTCCCCACAAGCCATAACCCGCACCCACCGCGAGAAACACCTCAACACCACCCCCTTCATAGCCGAACTCTCAGTCCTCACCCAAATCTTCTCGCCCATCCTCCCCTTCCTCCTCACCACGCCCCTCCCCTCCCCCTCCACCATCAAAAAATACACCCTCACTCTCCCCCCCTCAAACCTCACCACCGACCCCCACGCCCTCTCCGCGCACCTGGTGCTCGTCTTCTTCGCTCACGCCCACATCCCCAAAGCAACAGCTTACCACCACGTCTCGAATTTCCGCCCGTTGCTGGACCCGAGCTGGGGGGAGGTGGACACGGATTTCGCGACCAAGGAGAATGAGGCGTTGAGGGAGAAGGGATGTGTGGTGTACTCGAGCTTTGAAGTGCAGAAGAAGGAGGGAGGAGAGGGGGAGGTGCGGGCTTGGATTGAGGAGGGGAGGATGGCTGCTATGATGGGTGATGGATGGGTGTGGGCGTTGTATCGGGTTGATACGTGGAGTCCGGTGGGGATGGGTGGGGATGTCGAAGGGTGTGTAGAAGAGGGAGGCTCTTGGGAGGGGGTTGTTTGATGGATGTTTGCCTTCTTTTCCTCTTTCTTTCATCTTTTCTTTTTCACCTCACGTCTTTCCTTACTCTACCAAACGGACACCAGAACGAACACCAACCCCCCACCTGAAACGACGAATGAACCACGACACGAGCCACGATCCAGTACGATATGAAAACAAGAAATAAAGAAAGAAAGAAAGAAAGAAAGAAAGAACCCTCGCCCACGCGATTTCTCACACGAGATTTTTGGTAGGATCTCCTCTGCATTTATGATTTTCCACACATACACACACACACACACACAAAAAGAAACAGGGGGTAAGAAAAGAGAGGAGAAATAAGAAAGAAATGACATGGCCGCGAGGCTAAATGGGCGAATGCGTGTTTTGTTGGTTTATTATTATTAGATTTTTGTTTTTGCTTTGATTTTGAGATGTTGGGTTTGGAGTTTGGTCTGTTGGGTTGTGTTAGTTGGGTTATGTGGGATCATGTTATGGAGGGGTGGTAGATAGAATGAATATGAATTTGATATGAATGAATGAATTACATCTCCTTTTCTTTTACATTCCTTAGGTAGGTAGGTATATTACCACAAAAACATCCCATACATCTCTCCCCAAGTCGAAAAATACACATACCTTTATCTCCTCCCCTAGCTTACGAGTACAGGGGACCAACTAAAGCCGAGTCGCTCAGTCGTCGGACCGCCTATCCGAGGCTCGGTCCGCTACTCGAGTAATACTTAGACTCACTCGAACACTTGGCGAGTTGAAATAAGTAGGTCTGAAAACTACCCTGAGGTAAGAGCGTGTTTGGTTTATATTAGGAGACGATATCATACTCTATTCGAGGGTATGTTTGGCTTGGGATTATTAGAGTTGCGATTTTCGGCTTTGATACCGGACTTTTAAATAGATGGAACTTACGGAAAGTTTATTCGGGTATTGAGGATACTTGACGGTATTTAAGTTGAATGTTGTTTGGCTTGAATAGGGTTCTATGATGTGTTTTACGTAGCGAGGGTAACTAAGCACCTCACATACCTTGTTCCGAGTTATCTGTCCTTTTCACCCCATTAACAACAATAACCACGATTTAGTAGGATTGTTGTTTATACGCTAGCACGGGCTTTTCCCTTTGATTGCCGCCACCACCTATTTTGTATGATTAGTTAGGCCTTAATTAAGCGGTAGGCAGCCTAGGTATCGCTTACGAGGTTGCGAATAGCCTTATAAGCGCCCTAGGGGCTGTTTAATATAAATACTATACTACTTGCTAATGATAGTGACCTCGAGCGAATAGTCTCGTTATTACCCGATTGGGTAACCGATTCTATACCGTACCCCCGCCCCCGTCGTATATACGAACCCGAGACGAGTAAATTGTTACTTGGTACTAAAAAGAGGAACCGTAGGTTTGATTTAGATGAGAAATATACGCTAGGTATATAGTAGCTAAAAGAATTATATACCTTACTTTCCTACAGTAATACGCGTATGAATTTTCGTTGTTGTTAGATGACGAGGGTATAATGGAGAATGGAGAAGCTGGAATAGAGAGAAGTTAGCTAAGAGGGAGTAGGGAGTCACGTGGGGGTCTTATAAGACGACCCTGACCGAGTGGGAGCCGCTAGAATACTAGGCAACCGAGACAGGGGGTTAGGCAGCGAAGACAGGAGAGGAGTCCTGGCTAGAACCATATCGTAGCAGTTATTATTAATACAAATATCTACTTATATATTTATAGTGGTAGTATATGTTATGGTGGGGATCAAGGAATAGATTGTTCGCAAGGAGGGAAGAGAGACGCTCTTCGCACTCCTTAGGTATTTGTCTATCTACGGAAGGGTACACCTGCAACTTCGCTAAGCGAACCCTTATTCACTAAATCAAAAACTGTCACAGTATAGTAGTGTTTATATGTAGGGTTGGATAAGCGAGTTATAGGTAGAGATATACTCGTTGAAACGTGAAAAAGCCGTATCGCTACTTTATATAGCACACTCACGAAAAAGCCAAATCACTGTATTCGAAGTAGTAAATGCTTTGTATTCAATATACGAGCCAAATGGTTTGAGAACTCGATACGAGTCTAGACTCGTGTTAAGTACCAAACTCTAATTTGTATGGTGGACTCGGAGTGTAAAGGGTCTGGACAGCTCGCGCTTGTATACGACTCGTTATAGGCAGGGTATAGCCCCATAATATAACCTTCTAAGCCAATTGCATTGTCCGATTCATGGGGAGGTATATCAGAAAGTGACAAGGGGGGGGGAGAGACCCGAGCTATCTAGACCCTTTACACTCCGAGCCAAACATACGGAGGACGCGGTCAAAATTGCGGGCACTATAGGGTCTAAGCCCTGAAGGGAGACCCTGAAGGACGGCCGTGAGTGCCCTGAAGCGATCTAGTCCACTATATTCTTGTTGTTACCCCCTAAATTTAAGTGGATAATCGAGGCGAGAGGTGGATCTGAATCGCACTCTTTTGTTACCACCAAGGCTAGCCCCTATATCCTGCCCCAGTTAATACCCTGTGTTAAGCCTATAGAGCCACCTGTAACCCCCTAGCGTCTATCAAACTTGGCTACAGGGGCTATCTGGCCAATCAGGGCCTTGCTTCAGAGCTTAGACACTATAGGGCCCGCAGTTTTGACCGCGTCCTCCGTACATTAAGTAGGTGCTACTACTTAACACAACTCAACTCATTTCGAACACTGCCTTCATCAACCAGATTCACTCACCCCTCACCCCAATCCCCTATCACCTGACCTACAAACCCCCAAGATACTTTTATAGACACTATTAAGACTCCCCCAACCATTCACACCAGACCCAGGATTAGCTAATGTAGTTGGGCACTGGTGTGAGCGGTACACATCGCCGCACGTAAGCATGTTAACTTTAAAAATCCCTGCTACCTATCCGTGGGATTTTCTATAGGCCTACCGTAGCACTTCTCCTTGGAATAACAGGATTAAAGGTACGGCCTTGAGTTTTGCGGTTTTGAGTTAAGTTTTGGGATTCCTTTTTTGTGTGTTTGGGGATTAGCCTTTATTTCAAAAAAAGAAAGGAAGAAAAAAAGAAAAAAAGAAAAACTTTTAAAACAAATACGAAATTTTATTTATTCCCTGATTAGTTGATTACGTATCTCACTCACTATAGATAAAAAACGTATTTCACTATAAGGATAGTACTCCGAGGCCAAATAACTAGTGTTTGATATCTCGATATACGTCCTACTATTTCGACTTTATCTACCTGACGTAAATTTAGGGTTAAATAAAAATAATCACGCTAGTTGAGTTTCGTGATTTATAATTAGTAAGTAGAGGAAGTTATTTTTCGCATCCGTTCACGTACAGCCCCTTCACTTAATTAGCAGGATCTTTTTATGCGAATTCAGACCCCTTTGTGCAGTTTTGTACATTTCCGTAGTTTGTTTTTTTATTTCTACTATTAAATGGCTTAACAGGGCACTTTTCAGCTTTATGCCTAAATCATTTGGCCTTAGGGTTAGGGTTAAAAAGCAGAAAAGTGGCGTAACACCCTAGGACTATATGTTAAGCTAAAAGTGCCACTATTTACATAAAACCCATGTTTTTCGCTAATTGTGCGAAGGGGCTGTATGTAACGAATACTCAAACTGGCTAACTAAACTTGGCTGGGTGTTCGCTGGTTGGTATGCTATGATAAGAAGAAGACTATCGGGTTGTTCACTTGGAAGTGAACTCGTTACTTGTATCAGAGATGTCAAACTGATATGATAAGATTGATAACTAAGTTGAGCACGAAGCTCCTATCTAAAGGCAGAAGTGCCAGTCTTATATAGAACCTTCGTTCTCGTGGAGCCTACGGGGAGCCCAAGATCCTCAAGCTCCAACGCAAGCTCCTGCAAGCTCCAACGATCATGTGACCCTGTCACGTGATACTAACCGAATGAAATCCCTGGATCGCTTAGCTAGCCCAAGCGTCCCTATTTGCTATAAGAGTGCTGATAGTGCTTGAGCTTTCAGGACGCCGCCTGGTCTTCTCTTATCACGTGAACACGTGATTCGTGACACTATCCCCTTCTTAGCCTAGCGTGTCCTCACGCTTTAAGTACAACCTAAGAAATATCGTCAGAAGGCCAGCGGCCTTCTTTCCCTTTCATCATGTCCAACAAAGCTCAGAAATATAAACAACGCATCCTACTATTCGAAGCCATTCAATCGTACGGTTCTAAAATCATGCCTTGTTCCAACTGTCGTCGCTACAATCGAAAATGCTTTGTTCTCAACAACAAGTCGCAGAAATGCGGGGAGTGCGTTCGTCGAGGTGTGAGATGCGACGCCCTCCAGTCGGCCAACGACGATCTGCAGAGCATCCGGCTCGAGGAGGAGCGTTTAAAATTTGAAAGAGATATGGCTTTTGAAGCAGCCATGGCTGGTCTAGCTCGAGTTCGCGAACTCGAGCAACGTCAACAAGAACTCCGTGAGCGTGGTATCGATATGGTCCGTCGCGGCCTCAGAACGCTTGACGAGCTCGACGTTGCTGAGGAGAAGGAAAGGAAAGAGAAGGAGAAAGATGAGGAGAAGAAGAAGATGGAGGAGGAGGCCGCCAGGCTGGCGTCCCTTCCTACGCCCTCTAGTTCCGACCCCGCCCTTGACCTGGGTCTCGACCCGGCCTTTTTCGAAGCTTTCCCTCCTGATTCGGAGATGTGGGCAAACCTGGGTTTCGATGGTGGAACTCCTGAAGTTCCTCCGAATACTGGTTGATGTTCTTTCTGGGTTCCCAAGTGTTCTCCGAGTGTGGGTAGTCCAACCATTTGATCAAGTACTTGAGCTGTCCCCTGACAAGCCTACAGTCAAGAATCCTCTCGTTCTCGACCCGGCCTTTTTCGAAGCTTTCCCTCCTGATTCGGAGATGTGGGCAAACCTGGGCTTCGATGGTGGAACTCCTGAAGTTCCTCCGAGTACTGGTTGATGTTCTTTCTGGGTTCCCAAGTGTTCTCCGAGTGTGGGTAGTCCAACCATTTGATCAAGTACTTGAGCTGTCCCCTGACAAGCCTACAGTCAAGAATCCTCTCGACCTCATACGTTGCGTTTGGGTTAACTGGTTGGATCTCTGTGAATGGGGCTGGTGGTGCTCCCGGTGGTGCTGGTTCGAGCTTACTTGAGCTGTCCCCTGACAAGCCTACAGTCAAGAATCCTCTCGACCTCATACGTTGCGTTTGGGTTAACTGGTTGGATCTCTGTGAATGGGGCTGGTGGTGCCCCCGGTGGTGCTGGTTCGAGCAGGGATATGTGGAATACTGGAAAGATGTTCATTGTGTTTGGTAGTGCCAGTTCGTAATTCAAGGGTCCTTTGACTCGTTTGATTTTGAATGGTCCAAGNTCCGAGTGTGGGTAGTCCAACCATTTGATCAAGTACTTGAGCTGTCCCCTGACAAGCCTACAGTCAAGAATCCTCTCGACCTCATACGTTGCGTTTGGGTTAACTGGTTGGATCTCTGTGAATGGGGCTGGTGGTGCTCCCGGTGGTGCTGGTTCGAGCAGGGATATGTGGAATACTGGAAAGATGTTCATTGTGTTTGGTAGTGCCAGTTCGTAATTCAAGGGTCCTTTGACTCGTTTGATTTTGAATGGTCCAAGTTTCTTGTGGTCCAGTTTGTTGCTTGGTCTCTTCGTATCGATGTTTTTCCGTACTAGGTAGACTTTATCCCCCTCTTTTAACGTTGGCTCCTGACTACGTTTCTTGTTGTAGTAGTGTGCGTTTCGTTCGGCTATAAACTTCAGGTCCTCTGAAAGTTCCTTGTGTAGCCCCTTGATTTTCGAGACCTGTACTCGAGCAAGCTGATTGTCTGTCGTCGTAGCCAGTGGTTCTCGATACACTTCCAATTCGTACCCAAAGTTGGCGTAGAATGGCGTAACAAGTGTTGTTTCCGTTGTTGAACTGTTATATGCAAATTCCGCTAGTGGTAGCAGTTCAACCCAATCGTCCTGTTGGTAATTTACATAACAACGAAGGTATGTCTCAACCACTTGATTCATGCGTTCGTTCCCTCCATTTGTCTGGGGGTGAAAGGCTGTTGACAGCTTCCTTTTCACTCCTAAGCGCTCCGTGAGGGCTTTCCAGAACAATGAGGTAAAGAGCTTGTCTCTGTCTGAGATTATCTCTTCTGGTAGTCCATGTTTCGAGACTACTTCCTTGAGGAATGCGAATGCCAATTCCTCGGCTGTACTTGATTCTTTGTATGGTACCAAGATCATGTATTTTGTCAGCCTTTCCATGATAACTAGGATCGAATCGTATTCGACTCCTGTCATCGGATCCTTGGATTTCGGTAGTTTTACAATGAAATCCCAAGAGATCGACTTCCAAGGGGTTGGTGGTATTGGAGTAGTGCCCATCTGTCCATAAGGTGCATGGCGGGAAGCCTTGTTCCTAATACAGGTATCACACTCCGCTATCACTTCCTTGACTACGGCAGCTACCCTGTCGACGTGGTAGTTCCGTTTGATTCGCTGGAGAGTTCGGCGAACTCCCTGATGTCCATGGGCCGGTGCCGCATGGTATTCCGCAATAAATTCTTTTGCGTATGAGTCCGGGACCCAGGTCTTCCCATTCTTAAATTCTTCGATTCCGTCTTTGTCCTGAGCTGCCTTGATTTTGTTGTCCCAAGGGCTCTCCCTGGTTGTAGCAGCGATTTCGTGAATCGTAGGGGTGAGGTCTCCGTTCTCAAGAGTCTTTAAGATCGCAATCCTCTTATACTCTTTATCTCCTTCGTAGCCTGGTTTCCGGCTAAGCGCGTCTGCTCGCGCATTTGAGGTTCCGCTGACATGACGAATCACAATGTCAAATCCCGCGAGGATTTGTGACCACCTAGCGAGTCTCCGGTTACTGAGCTCCTTGGTTGTCGTAAATGTCCTTAGATTCTCATGGTCAGTAAGGATCGTTACCTGGTGCTTCGCACCCTGAAGGTAAATCTTCCAATGCTCCAAAGCGAGGACTATAGCAAGAAGTTCCTTCTCAAAGATGCTATAGTTCTGCTGAGCGGAAT
>CAJVRM010000016.1:87658-169555 GCA_911693285.1 Hymenoscyphus albidus | reverse complement strand
GTCTTATATAGAACCTTCATACCCCGCGTATGGTCCGAGTATAGAGTAGTATAAGCCTCCCTTATACTTCCTCATACTCCGGTAGTATAGAGTAGTATAAGCCTCCCTTATACTTCCTCATACTCCCTAGTCACATGATCTTCTGTAAGGAAGAAATCCTTGGATCGCCTAGCTACCCTAAGCGATCCCCATTTGCTATAAGAAATCTGAATGTGCCTGTCGAGGGTTGCGCCTTTTTATTATGACAAGTATCACGTGAACACGTGATTCGTGACAATTGATAACTAAGTTGAGCACGAAGCTCCTATCTAATGGCAGACGTGCCAGTCTTATACAGATCCTTTCATGTTCGTGGATCGTACTGGATCATGCAGATCTACGCTCCTGGATCGTTACTATAAGCTAATTTACTACGCCTACTCGATTATCTATAAAGAGCTCTTAGACTTATATAAGAATTTTATACTTTAAATAATAGTAAAAGCTATTAATAATACTATAGGACCTAATAGCTTAATACTAACCCTACTTATGATTTAGTAAATATCTAAAGATAACTAATTATAAAACCTATTTAACTATAGTTACTTAGTAATCTACTATACTTTAAAAGGCTATAATAAAGGTATATAAGATTAAAACTAAATAGTAAGTTTAAGATACCCTTAATATATAAAATAGACCTTTAAATAAAGTTAAAAGATTTACTACTAGGATTAGAAGTCTAGATATATGTCACGAATCACGTGCTAAAGGGCATGCCCCGCGTCATGTGATGAGTTAGTCCAGACGGCGTTCCGACAGGACAGGCACATCAGGATAGTTATAGCAAATAGGGATGCTTAGAGTAGCTAAGCGATTCAAGGATTTCACATGTAGAGGGTCACGTGATATATGCAGGGCGACATGGTCGTTGTCGACTTTGTGACTTAAGGAGAACGAAGATTCTATATAAGACTGGCACGTCTGCCATTAGATAGGAGCTTCGTGCTCAACTTAGTTATCAATCTTATCATATTAGTTTGACATCTTTGATACAAGTAACGAGTTCACTTCCAAGTGAACAACCCGATAGTCTTCTTCTTATCATAGCATACCAACCAGCGAACACCCAGCCAAGTTTAGTTAGCCAGTTTGAGTATTCGTTACACCTATATATATATGTTAAATTTCAGGTTTAAGGTATCTACTTATTATCTTAGTAGTACTATTTAATTAGCGCGGAGTATATCGGACTAAGCCCCGTAGCTAGGATTAGTAGTACTCCGAACGTTCCGACCGCCGAAATAGGAAATCGTAAACCTTAAATTTAAAATATATATATAGGGCGTTAAGGAGATAAGGAACAATACGACAACTAATAGATCTAGCCCTCTCGTACACCTAGATTTAGAAGGCCGTATAGTAATACCCCCCTCTCCCCCCGCCCTTCCCCCTACCCTCTCGAGTATATACTATAAACACCTTCCGAAAGAGCTATAAACCACGTATTCGCACTATAAAAGAGTCTTATCTTCAGAAGCTAATTTGCCCTTGCCAGAGGGGCTGTTTACAGCCCTCGCTAGAAGGACTTTTATAACACTCCTAGGGCTACAAATTCGCATTTTTATCCTACTTCTTAAAAGGACTTTCGGGTCTATTTCGACATATTTGTCCTCTTTACATGGGACTTTCACTAGCGTTTTTGAGGCTAATTCGCCCCTACTAGAATAGCTGTTTTCAGCGGACCCTAGGGCCACTTTAGCCGAAGTCGCACTTTTGTCCCATTTTTACGTGGGATTTTCAGGTGTACTATTTATTCCAAATCTTCCAACTTCTAAGGCTAACCCTACGTTAATTGTTGGCCGACGTCACCGATTAATTTCTGGATTTTACCCTCTTATTATACTATACCGAATAGCCGAGACCCCTAGCTACATATATATAGTATAGTTAGAACTCGAACTACTATTCTAATTCTACGCGTACGTAGACTAAAGCGATAAAGATCCCCTCCCTTTAAGGATACTAAAAGAGACCCCCTTATTAGATATATCGAGCCCCCCCCCTTCTGCCGACTCTAGTAGAGAGGAAGCTTTGCGAGGGTTACTTACCTTTATATCCTTACCTTATATACCCGCCTTTTCGATAAGACAGATAGCATTCCCTCTTCTGTAGCTAGTACTTATCTTTTCACGACTTCTTTTCAGTTATACTAGTATTATAATATATTTATAATTTAATAACATAATAATCTAGGGCTATTTATACGCCTAGAATCTATAGGATAAATAGAATAATATAATTATTAGAACTACTGTTTTTACACATTTGTTGTTTCCTTACCTTTGATATCTCTAGTATCTGTATACTAACAGGTATAATACTACCCAATGTGAGGGTTGGAACCCATGTTGGAGGCTCGGGCCATGCCCTCGCTAAGCACTGACCAAAGTCCTCGTTAAGCACTGACCAAAGTCCCTGCTTAGCACTGGCCATTACCCCACTTTCAAACAGGTTTCTACTTTTCCACACTTTCTTGTTTTGTTCTTCTGACATCATGTATTCGTCATTCAAGTTTCTTGCAAGTTTCTTGAAATATTCAGGAAGCTCTTCCTCTCTATATATAGAAGAAGAGCTCGCATGTATGTAGTCTTCACGCACTTCTTAATTGAATATTCGAAACCACACCTTTGAGCTATTCGAGGTCTGGCCTCTCACACCCAACTCCTCTATCGTTTATATCAGATAAAGGGGAATAACAATAATATCTATAATAGACAGGAAACAAAGCCTTTTATACTTACAACCACATCCCACTCATCCCACACCTCCCCAAGCCACAACAAAAGCAGATTGTATTATAGAATAGTATTACCATACATCCACGTGTGTATTAATATAATATCCAGGTCTATATCTACGCCTGGATTCCACGTAGCAGACAGAGAATTACTGATATACTACTACTCCTACTACTTTAACACCCTTAATCATCCTTTGTCGTGAACTTTTATTGATATTTCGTACCTATAATAGCATCTCCTATATACGCTTATTATCCTACCAAGTTATACTAACAAAAGCATATCACATCCACAACAACCACAACCCCAAGCCTCATCACACTCATCCCACACCCCCCTAACAAGACCTAGATTCAGGGTTTACCATAGCACTAACCCCCTTAGCACTGCCACATATCATTTAGCACACATCCTCATTCCCCATAAATCCTGCTATTAATACCATTGTTCGGTAATCTTACACCTAGTATAGTACTCATAAAAGATGTGTTTTGCGTATCGAGGGTGACTAAGCAAGCTTGCATATATCGTTTGATCCATTCGATCACTTGTCCACAACAACAATAAATCCACTGATTGTTGTTGTACGCTCACAAAGAGCACTTTCTGCTTACCCCTCCACCATCCCCAAGCTAGCCACCAGATTTAGTTAGTGAGATAGGCCTTAATTGAGCGCTTGGCAGCCTGGGCTCCACTTGATGAGGCTGCGAATAGCCTCACAAGTGCCCCAGGGGCTGTTTGACCCAAATAATATATCCTCTGAATAGTTATCAGAAGTTCAAGATAGCTTACTAACGCTTACAGAGTATTAATAAAAGCTTTATACGATGGAATCATGCAATGTGAAGAATAAATAGGAAGATAACACAATTCCATAAATCATGCATACACCACCACCTATCCTTTGCCCTACGTACTCTGTAGTCGCAATTGCCTAACAGCGTCGAGCCAATCACGAAATCACGCATACAGAACATCAAAGAAGAAAATAAAGTAGGAAGAAAGGAATAAACTCATAGGATTACCGACGTAAAACTCAATTCCCCTAGCCAACCGAAGGATTCCAACACAACGCCACCATCTCAACAACACCTACCAGCCAATCCATCTCACACCATTCATCATCACAATCCCCAATTCCCATACCTTTCAGTCAAACACATCTCCACCACTACAATCCTCAATTCAAACTAGGTAATCGGTTCCCCTCAACCTCCTTCCGAAGCCGTCGATGGATCCGCAGTATTCACTCGCTCTCCTTTCTTGGGAAAGAACCTCCGACCGAACTTTTGCATCAATTGGATCTCTCCTGCAACGTTATGGGCTGTAGTATGTTCAGGATGTTCGATAGTGGTATTGATGTAAGCCTTCGGAGCCTGGAACCCTCCAAAGATAAGATGATCTTCGTGCTCTGCGGCATCTAATGATGGAGGTCGTCCTAAGGGATTAGGGTCATCGCCTCCGGTCTTGGTGGTTTGTAGTAGCTCGACGGTGCGTTCAATCTGTCCAAGTGAACGCCCAACACTTCGTCGCGCTTTATCAGTGAGTCTCTGAGCCTTTTCGTTGTCAGCATTCCCGTATTTAGTGGCGAATTTCCGAGTGACTTACAGAGGTTTTGATATTACTGGCTATGGTACCCACTCTGCCCCGGCTTGGATCAGATCTTGGTTGCTGGTTCTCGACTGGTGGACAGTATCCAGTGCTACATGCATCGAGGCCAAATTTCCCTTTACGAACATGATTGAAGCCGTGACGCCATATACGATATATGATGGGTTTGTTGACAAGGACCGTCTGCGAAAAAGGGATGTCTCAGGATATTGAATTAGAAAGCAGAGGGTGATTCGAACTTACCATTGTAAACATATCCACTTGTGTCCAGATCAATTGTTGAGCTTGCCATTGAGACGCCATCTGTTGAACAACCACAATTCTAACGCCCACGATGATCATGTTGAAGCAGCACAGTAGAAAAAGCGAGGATACATGCATTACGGAACTGGATATCTTTGGTCAGAAGGAATCAGCAGAGACCATGACGAGTATTACCGGAAAGGAAACGAAGCTCGAACAATGGCTGGTATTGGAAGCAGCATCAAAATCAAATTCGTGAAAATATGTGACTGTCTTTTATTAGCCCACCATATTTTCAATTGTTCCGAGAACACACATACCGATCCAATCACATACACGCTCGGTAACTGCTGATCATTAGCTCACAGACAGAACCCTGTGATTCAATTCCTTACTGCTTGCTTTGATACGTTAGCATAGCGTCTAGCAACGGAGAAGAGACACATACAGCACATGCTGGGATATTCGGCTCCACTTGCCAATACAACTGTACAGGAGTACAGCCTAAAAAGACTGAGCACAAGGAAGCAAAGTAGGTTGTTGCAAGCACAAGAGCCGTTCCTTTGAGAAACATGCCCTCGACATGGCTATCCGTCATGATGCGTGTATAGAAAATAGTCTATGTCCGACTTAGAAACCGCTTTTTAAAACATCGAAGCCCCAACTGACCATGCATGCCTTCAATATCCATATATAGGTGATGTAGAATAACCGACCGATCATAACGTACATCGAACCAAGGGTAGCTTCATCATGTGTCAGCCGATCGCTCTGTCGTATATGCACGGTAAGTCCCACCATTCTGAAGGTCGTCAGGAGATAACTCCGAAGGATCGTTTAGGATTCGAAAATTAGTGCCATTGAAGTACTATTCCAGCATCAGACTCTGCATAAAACCTCCAAAGTTGAAGGCCATCCAACTCACAGCGACAGGATTGGTTGCGGATGCGACAGCGTAGAAACAGATCGAGCCAAGCATAATATAATCATCGAGCAAGTGATCTTCATGTTTCAGGCGTCGCAGAATGAATCTCGAGATGATGATAAAGAAAGATACTCCTGTGAGAGCATAGGCGACACCGACGGTGGCGCCGGGCCAGTTCTCCATCGAAAGATTTCGTTGCAGCACTAAGATATCAAGGGCGGAGAGAAAATCAGGTCGAGTTGATTGTTATGATGACCCATTTCGTTGGGAAGAATAATATCGAATCAAGATCTGCCAGATCTTCGGGTTGTGGCTGTAATGCAGGAGCAAAGATTCGCTCCTGCCGAGACTCGCTAAAGAACAACACCACCTTTCGTTAACTAGGCAGGGAAAGAGCGACCGCAAAGAACAGACTGGCCGACGGAGATATGCTACTCAAAATTTTGAGAGATAACAGGTCTCCGCGCCTCCATCTTATCATCCCACCATCAATCATCGCTGTGAAACACGTGTAGATCATGCTCTATTTTGGCCGCCCACACGCTGCCACGATCTCCCACACACTCCACCACATCTATCGTGCGAGTTGAGAATCAGCCCTTGAAAGTCCCGAGTACGAAGAATCCGTCACAGAGCCCCCATTCAAGAAAGAGAGCAAGAGATTTATTAGGCTATGGTATAAATTGCAAAGTCCAAAAGAAAGAACCAAAAAACCCCCAGCAGACAACAAAAACAAGGATCAAGCACCCACGAACAAAAAACGCAGGGAACTTTTCTAGACCCTTTAAAAAAGAGAGGTAAAAGAACACCATCACCT
The DNA here is from genome assembly GCA_911693285.1 of Hymenoscyphus albidus. Classification (NCBI taxonomy): domain Eukaryota; kingdom Fungi; phylum Ascomycota; class Leotiomycetes; order Helotiales; family Helotiaceae; genus Hymenoscyphus; species Hymenoscyphus albidus. The sequence continues at coordinate 163,173 of CAJVRM010000016.1, read as the reverse complement.
TCTATAATACAGCGATCCCCAGATATCCCTCATGCATCCTAAAATGATCTTCATCTCCATCTTCGTTCAAGCCATTTTTCATCATCATGAAAAAAATTCAATCATGCCCAAAAGGAAAGAATCATGAGGGCTTCTCGCCCATGACATCGATATACCCCCTCCCCTTCTTCTTCTTCGCGGCCCCCTTACGACTTCCCCCCGTAGCAGGGCTAAGAAGATCATCGATACTACTAGCGTTACTCATACTAGTCCCCGGACGACTAGGTGGCGCACTCGGAGAACGACCCGCGCTGGTGTTACTAATGCTTCGACTCATTGGCGCAAACCCAGGAGGTGCCAGGGCAGGAGGAGCATCAGAGGAAGGTCCATCGTCCTGTGAGAGTGATCTTGGTGCCCTACCAGCATCTGACACAGCGCGTGATGCTGGAAGAGGTACCCGTGTCGACGGGGGACCAACACTAGACGTTCTAGGCGGTCCAGCTTTTGGTGGAGGAGGGGTGGCAGATGCAGTCGGAGCTGTATCACCCCCTTTTTTGTTGACCCATCTCTTCAGGTCAGGATCATAATAAAACGAACTCGCCTCTCCAAGCTTTGCGCGGATCGGTTTGTTCGAAGCGGGCGCATCAGCGGTATCTTTTTTACCACCGCCAAACCAACCCCCGAGTCCCCAACCCTTCTTAACGGGTGCTGCTGCTGCTCTTTTTGCTAGAATATTGTTAGCCATACTCGAGGGAGTATGATCAAATATTGACTTACCATCTTCTTCAGCGGCCTTCCGGAAAGCTTCGTCTGCTTCCCGATCCTTTTCCGCCTTGGTCTTTTCTCGTGGAGCCGAAGTATTATTATTCGTCATGCCATCATCGTAGTCATCGTCCATGAACGATTTTTTCTTTGGTTTGGTCTCCACAGGAGAATCAGGTTCGTCGGCAGGTTCATAGGGAGTGTAGCTACTGGTAGGTGGTTCATAACCACTGGATGCCGGCGGCTCATACCCAGATGACTGCTGTCCACCATACGATGGCTCGGGTGGGGTATGCGGCGTGGAAATCTGGTTACCATTGACGTTGTTGATCGGCTGTGGGGACGAAAACATGTTTGGATTTTGCTCAGTTATAGGCGTGCTATATTGAGCAGCCGAGTATGGTGAATCGCTAGAGCTAAAAGGCACGTAAGAAGACGGGGGTGTTGGTTCTTGTTGTGCTTGGGGCATATAACTGTTCGCTGCGGGTTGGAAAGTTGGATTGTAGCTACTACTCGCAGATTGAGAGCCTGGGCGCTGTTCCGACATGTTACGCTGGGGCTCATACCGCTGATATTCACCAGAAGATCTTTCTTCCATAGAAGTACGATGCTGTGATGCCAACGATCCACTACGGGGTTGATCCGGTGTGTACGTTCGCCCTGGAGCGTACCTTGAGCTAACTCTGGTTGCTGGTACAGCCGCGATAGCACCGTTGATACCCAATCCTTGATTGTAGCTTCCGTAAAGATCGGCATTAGATGGCGCGCGACTGATGTTAGGAGTGTCGCCAGCAATTCTAGAGAAGATATCGCCTCCGGTTGCCGTACTGCCGCCGGTAGTATCGTTCTCATCACCAGCCACAAATTTGCTCAGCTTGTCCCAGACAGAACCGGACACCTTATCAATACTTGGCTTCGACAGCCAAGAAGACGGTTCGGATTTGGGTGACTGCTTCAAACGTTTACTAAGATCGTCTAAAGCTGAGATCAATAGAGCGTGATGGTATGGGGACCGTCTTGTTTGAGAAGTAATTGAGGATGCAACTGACTCGCAGTACTGAAGGGCATTCTCCCGATATCCATATTCTGCGAGAATAGAGGCGTGCTGCAACTTGTAGATAGACAAATGTGGATAGGCAATTGCCACACTCGCAGTGCTGGAGAGCGACATTCCATACTCAAAGACTTCGCTTAGTAGTATTGGCTCCATCTCCTTGTCGAACTCGTATGGTTGCCTGAGGTGATCAGACCCGACGAGAACGATATTTGAAAGCGGATCATCAATGCCTCCAAATGCGGAAACACTTCTTGCGAATAGAAAGCAGATGTGGGCAGCTTCAGCTCTACCATATCCAGACAAAAGTTTCCCCAGAGCCTTCAACGCCTGGACATCGTCAATACTTCGATTACTTAACACGAGCCCAAGGGTCTCTCTCCACCTGTCAAGGCCATCCATGGCATCTTTGGATGGCCCAGCTGAGTTTGAAGTGCTGACCATCTGAAACCCTGCACGAGCTGATGCCGGGACAAGCTCATCGATACTTTCTTCAAAATTGCCGGCAAATACCTCATACAAGGCGGCCAAGGATTCCGTATTCTCTCCTGTACTCTTAACTTCCTTTTGCACAAACTCTTGGGCCACTTGCTTATAGAGTGCTTTGGAGACTGTATTGGCAATCAGCATAGCGTGAGCCCAAAGACGTTTATCAACTGCTTCCCAAACAGCCTTTTCGCGCTCTCCTCGAAGTAGGTGCTTGCGCAGTTGATCAACAGCAGTAGGGTCCACCGGGTCCGCTCTTGCAGTAGAATTCGACGGTTGAGAGATACCCGAAAGATCAGCGCCAGTAGCATAGAGTGGGGCAGCATTGGTAGGCTCGCTGTCTAACCCTGGCGATAACACCGCTCGAACGGCCTTATCGACAACAGCATTTCCTTCAAGAACACCATCATTCTCAATAAATACTAGTAAGATTTTCCACAGTAATATACGCTCTTCTGTTCGCTTGTCTTCATGAGAAAGATGCCCGCCCATCCGTAGGTATGAAGCATTATCTTCAAGAATTCGAATGCCAGCAGTGAGCCAGTTCATGACATCCTTCTTTTTTGACTTGCCCCTGAGCGGTCCAGGGAAGGTAGTTAGCCTTTCTGGCAGCGGGTCCACTTCCTTGATGTTCCTGATCTTGACTTCACCCGGACTTCTCATGATCATCGGTGTGGTTCGATTCATACCGTATCTAGGAATGTCTTTGGGAAAAGATGTCATGATGGTTCCACCAACACCCCAAGCAAACACAGGAGAGCCCTTCCATCTTTGCAACGGATCATGTTCCCGACCGTCGGTCGGTGGCACATAATTCATTACTTGGGAGACCGCTCTTGGTCGTCCTTGCGCAGGCATCATAGGAACTGGAGCAGGCCCATATGGTGATTGGGGAGATACCTGGGCTTCAACAGAAGCTGGACGTTGATATGGATCAAGTCTGGGTCCTGTGAAATGTGTGGTAGGCGACTGACTTTGGGACCTTTGTGGTGGCGCGAACTGGGGAGGGGTATTTGTATTGTTTGACAGTTGTTGTGGAAGGTAGTTTGACGGGGCTCGTTTTGGGGGAGACATATTACTTCTGGGGCCATAATTTTGTGGCGGGGGAGGAGTCTGGGAAACGCTACGAGGTGATCCTGGTGGCAAACGTTGTAGGTTGGGAGATTGCAGTGACCCATAATTTTTGGGCGGAGACTGTTCATTCTCATCTACTTCTTGAGGAGGTGGGAGATGGTTGTTTCTTAGATTTGATTCATAGCCCGAGGAGCTACTCCGCCTATCATTCACAACTTCTGCACCGTAAGACCGAGCTTCAAGGTTTCTCTCGAAATGGGCAAGCGGACTTGACGTTCGGGGTTGATGAGGAAGAACTGGGGGAGAAGTAATACTGGCAGAAGAATTGTATGGCTGAGATTGTTGACGTGGCATCGAAGGAGGAGGTGCGGGTGAGAAACGAGACAAAGCGACTGGAGGAGGAGCAGTCTTACTAGTAGGCGGTTGTTGGGGAGGAGCCGGAGAGTACCGCGAGGAAACAGACGGGGGTGAGGCCTGGTTTGCTGGAAGGGCAGCATATGGACTCACACGTTCAGGTGCAACTAATCCTGCTGAATGAGGGGGAGGTTGATGTTGAGTAGCGGGTTGAAATGGTGGTTGGAGGGCATTTGGTGGAAATTGAGAAGTTGTAGTTGGCCCATACGAATCAGGTGGGCTAACATGAGACTGTCGAGGTGCAAGCTTAGGTCTACTAGCTATTGGCAAATCCTCGAAGAAACCGCTATTCGACGAAGTGTTTCTCGGTGGTTGTGCTGCAGCAACCGGCTGTTGCTGATTTGGATGGGAACCGTTGTTACTTGCTGACGGCAGCAGACTGGAAGGCAAAGCTGTTGGCGGAGGTGCTTGTGCATACATACTTGAGCTTCTAGATGGAGGGACACCCGGTGATAGACCAGTTACATTCCTGCCACGGCTGATATTTTGCATGCTAGGCCTTTTGCGAGGTTTGATAACCTCCATTGGTAAATCATATGGCGAGGAATAACCTCCCTTGGCCTGCGCAGCGAAGCTTTGAGCTTTTGGGACGCTAGGTCGGTCAGGGTGCATCTGCTGCTGAGGGGGAAAGGTCGACGCTGCGGCCACATAAGGCGTAGTCCTTGATGTGGTAGCAGCTGGCCTTGAGAGATCTGTCAAAAGAGGACCCGAAGGCACATAGGTATTTCTCGCTTGAGGCACTGGTGGAGTATTTGCTCCCGCCGGTAAATATTTACTCCCACCACTGCTAGCCCCGGGTGGGAAGTTTGTATGTCCATTAACCGGGGCCACAATAGGCTGGTTTCCAGATGGAAAAGTGTTTGTACTTCCATCTTGATCATCGACATCTTCTAAAAACCCCTCATCATCACTTCCAAACAGGGTAGCTGGGTCCAGTGCGCTGGTGTTTTCGGGTTCCTCGTCTGGCAAAAGGTCATCATCGTCGTCATCCAAAAACTCATCCGCCAATGCGGCTTTCCATTTTTCAGCCAGATCAACTTCCACATCATCCAGTTGAACATCCAATGGGTCCTCTGTCCCATTCTGGGTAGCAGAGACGGAATCGTGCTGCGAGATCTCAACATTTTCTTCTGGAATTGCAGGTGATATTTGATCATGAGGTTGATAATGCATGGATTCCATGACTTGAAAGGTAGATTTTCTCTCTAGTGACCCAGGCTCTGTATTTAACGTGGCTGAATCCTCCGTTTTGCCAACTTGTGAGAAAAAGTCGTCCTGTTCGACTGCCTCCTCTTCCAAAAATGACGGTGTTATAGAGTCATTACGGGGGCCTTCCGGGTGAACTAACGGAAGCCCTTCCTCGAAACGAGCCTGAGATTCCTGATCGTCATCTTGTCTGTAATTTCCACCATAAGCCTGCCCGAAAGTTGGAGAATCAACAATATTTGGATCCGCAGGCCTTGAAGCTCCTAGAGTCGAGTCTGGAGCTGAGGATTGGTTGAAAAAATCGGCTTCATCATTATTTGTTTCGTCTCCAAAAAGATCCTTTGGTTCCTGCTCGACTTCATTCATGATGGCCTCTACCTGACTGTGAGCAAGAAACTCGTCGTTATGCACTATCTCGGGATTGTGTAGAGGTGGTACAGCGGGAAAGGAGTTCGTTCGGTCTGATTTCGCCATGAGTCTGAAGGGGTCCGTATCCGTAGTTTGGATGTTCCATTCCGGGTCTACATCATCGTCCTCGCCCCAATTGACCTCATGGGAGACGGTCCTTGTAAACGAGTCTGTACTTAAATGCCCATTTTCCTGTCTGGAGTTCGCTGGCGGAAACTCGGGTTTCTCTTCCTCGGATGGTTGTGGCACATCGACTCCCTTATGAGATGGCGCCTCCAACTCGACTCCTCCCGGGCCTAACAGAGAAGATGTAGGCGCATTACGAGGGTTTTCTGAATCGCTCTCACTATGGGCTGAAGTTTCAATCGTTTGTTGGTTGTCCAGATTCTCCGTCTTCTTCAAGGATTCCGGCTCCAAAACGGGCGCGCTGGCTTCTGTATGTGAAGCTTCAATGGGTTCCTGGTGCTGTTCCACGGCTAATGCGCCTCCTCTCAGCGCCGGTGATGTTTTCGTCTCGATGACATCTGCTAATGAATTCGGCATCATAGCTGGGTGCCATGATGCAGCTATAAACTCGGAAGGCATCGCGACAGGTAGGTGGTAAGGAAAGAATGGAATACTAGGGGTTGTTAGCACGTCATGGTCTATACACTTCCGAGGCGCCACTTGTCAATAGAAGGGCTGCGGGTAGACAGCATGGCATGTGGGAGCTATGGGTACGTACTAGTACAACAACTGCCGCTCATGGGACAATCTAATTAATTAGGGTTAGGGCAACGGCGAAAATCTCAGCCATGTTCTAGCTTCCACGGATTCTTTCTGAAAATTTGGTGCGATTCTGAGTCTGGGGGAGATGAGACGTGGAGATAGGAGAAGAGATTCCAAGCCCGCGCCGCTGAAGCCACATTTCCGGGGGAGCTTGACAGCGTGATGGTGACTAAGGAACGCTGAGTTGCAGCTGTCAGCCTTGTGTTCAGCTAAAGGACAGCCTGACACTGACAGGGGAAAGAGCCCGAAGAGCACCCCTACCCCCGGGCAAAGGTTAAAGCAGCCAAGGTCACGTCACGAGTAAGATGCAGCACCCGTGGATCCGTGGACCCCAGGGCTCCCGATCTGGCTGAGACAACGACAAGGCTACTGTGGCAGTAGAGCAGGCATAGCAAGCGAGCAAGCATACGAGTCCACGACAACCACGATTACGACCCCCAATTCCACTACCACGCACTCTCCACTGGTACGGAGAAGATACACTCGTTCTGATACTCTCACAAGCGCCATCACCGCATCGATGAGGCATGTCGTCGCGACCTCTTCATTCCCCAGATGCCCCCGAATCACCCGTTGATGATTCCGATTCGGACCTTGACTTAGATATACAGGAGCTCGATCCTATTACCACTACCTCACAGTCTCTTGCCGCGAGGGATCGCAATAGCAGCAGTAGCAGCGCCAGGGAAGAGCGAAGGGGAGGCAATATACCCTTGAGAAATTTGCGTATGGGTGGCTTGCGTGGGTTGGGAAAACGGACTCGCGGTTATGGGGATCTAGGCAGACGAAGGGATACCGAGGGCGATGATTTAGAAGGCCTTCTGGGAGATGATCATGATGGAGATTCGAGCCGGCTCTCGGCAGGTAGCCATAGGGATGAAGATGCGCATCTTTTGTCCCCGCGTAGACTGCGGAACAAAACGAGTGTTGGATCTCTCAAAGAACAATTTGGGTCACGGATGCGACTACCAAGTTTTATGTCCCATGCGGGGCCTTCTCAAACATCACCAAAGGAAGATGAGGAGAATGAGGAGGAGCACGATCCGGCTTCGTCGCGAACGGTGATAGTTGGCGCAATACAAGCCGCGCGATTTCCCGCCAACGCAGTCTCAAATGCGAAATACACTCCCATCAGTTTCTTACCGCGAACTTTGTATAACGAATTCTCTTTCTTTTTCAACATGTACTTTCTGCTGGTTGCGCTTTCGCAAGCCATTCCTGCTTTGCGTATAGGATACCTTTCGACTTATATTGTACCATTAGCAGGCGTATTGGCAATTACTCTGGGGAAAGAGGCGTATGATGACATTGAACGGAGGCGGAGGGACTCGGAGGCCAATTCTGAGGGCTATACGGTTCTCGCCTTTGACAGACCGGGGCTTGGAAACGCCGAGAGATATCATGCGAAGAGGAAGTTGAAATCAAAGGCAAATGCAAAGTCTAAGAGGAGGTCTTTAGTGACACAAGATAGGTTATCGGACATCCAGGAAGAAGAGGATACTGCTGAAAGTCAAGCATCTCGTTCATCACCAACTTCTGTTGTCCGTGAGTTGACCAAAAAGGCCCGCGATTTGAAAGTTGGAGATGTTTTGAAATTAGGAAAAGATCAGAGAGTTCCTGCCGACGTAGTGATTTTGAAGAGTTATACAAATGAAGCGAGCCCAGTTGAGGAAATTGTGGAAGAAGCAATAAACAGCAGTCAGTCACTGGTGGACCCAATTTCAGATCCACCCATCGACCAGACTAGTGGCAGCATGGCGGAAGCGCGTGAGTCGACTTCAGCCCTTGGAAACATTCCAGCAGCAGATGCGGGAGGTGTAGGTGAAACATTCATCCGAACAGATCAACTGGATGGAGAAACGGATTGGAAACTTCGACTTGGATCTCCACTTACCCAACACCTTGACCCATCCGAGTTCACACGACTGCGTCTCGTTGCCGGGAAACCAGACAAGAAAGTAAACGAATTTCTTGGGAGTGTTGAGTTGTTACCAAAAGGAGCAGGGTATGATCCTCACATCCCAAAGATGAGCCCTCTTAGCAACGAGGGCGGGGCTCCTGATCGCAGCAACCAAAGCTCGGCGCCGTTAACCATCGACAACACGGCTTGGGCCAACACGATCCTAGCTTCCAATGCGACAACCTTAGCTGTCATTGTTTATACAGGCCCCCAGACTCGATCGGCTCTCTCTACCTCTGCCTCGCGATCAAAAACCGGATTGTTGGAATATGAAATCAACTCGCTTACGAAGATTCTTTGTGCCCTCACCCTTACATTGTCCATTGTGCTCGTTGCTCTAGAAGGCTTTGAGCATGTAGCGGGTGTCCAGTGGTATGTCAAAATCATGCGCTTTTTAGTCTTATTTTCCACAATCGTTCCCATCAGTCTTCGTGTCAACCTAGATATGGGGAAAACGGTCTACTCTTCGTTCATCCAGCGGGATCAAGGTATTGAAGGAGCCGTAGTAAGAACCAGCACCATACCGGAAGAATTGGGTAGAATCGAGTATTTACTCAGCGATAAGACCGGTACATTGACCCAGAATGAAATGGAAATGAAGAAGATTCATGTCGGAACGGTTTCCTATGCGAACGAAGCTATGGACGAAGTGGCTACTTACATAAAGCAAGGCTTTTCTGTGCCAGCACCAGCCGATTCCACCCAGCCATCAATTCTAATCACCCCATCTTCTACATTCATCGCTTCCACCACTGTCACCGCAACTAGAACGAGAAGAGAGATTGGATCTCGTGTTCGTGATGTTGTTCTCGCGTTGGGCATATGTCACAATGTTACCCCGACCATAGAAGAACAGAATGGCGAAACCATCACATCTTACCAGGCCTCTTCACCTGACGAAATCGCAATTGTCAAATGGACAGAGGCTGTTGGTCTTCGTCTTATTCATCGAGACCGCAACGGAATGACACTTCAATCCGTCGATACTGGGCGACCTGTTGTTAGAGTTAGAACTCTCGAGATATTTCCTTTCACCTCTGATGGAAAAAGAATGGGTATCATTGTTCAATTTTTGGACGGCACAGAAACCTCTTCAGAGACCAATATCGAAGCAGGTGAAATTTGGTTCTTCCAGAAAGGAGCTGATACTGTCATGACATCCATCGTCGCTGCCAACGATTGGCTTGATGAGGAAACTGCCAATATGGCGCGTGAAGGGCTTCGAACCTTGGTTGTTGGTCGTAAGAAGATGTCTGTCCAACAATACAAAGAGTTTGCCTCAAGTTACAAGGAAGCTTCCGTGGCTATCAACAATCGTGATGCCGGCATGGCTAGAGTCGTTTCGCATTACCTTGAGAAAGATCTTGAGCTATTAGGTGTCACTGGTGTTGAGGACAAATTACAGCAAGATGTAAAACCTTCCTTGGAACTCTTACGCAATGCTGGAATCAAAATCTGGATGTTGACTGGCGACAAAGTGGAGACTGCACGATGTGTAGCAGTGAGCGCCAAACTTGTTGCCAGGGGACAATACATTCATACTATCCACAAACTAAAGCGAAAAGACCTTGCCCAAGATCACCTCGACTTTCTCAGAAGCAAACCAGACTCGTGTCTCCTTATTGATGGGGAGAGTCTTTCTCTGCTACTCACGCACTTCAGAACTGAATTCATTTCTTTGGCGGTCAAGTTACCAGCTGTCGTTGCTTGTCGTTGTTCGCCAACGCAAAAAGCAGATGTCGCTCTATTAATCCGCGACTTTACTAAAAAGCGAGTCTGTTGTATTGGCGATGGAGGTAACGATGTTTCCATGATTCAAGCGGCCGATGTTGGTGTTGGTATCGTTGGGAAAGAAGGAAGACAAGCCTCTCTTGCTGCCGATTTTTCGATAACCCAATTCTGCCATTTGACTAAATTACTAGTTTGGCATGGTCGGAACAGTTACAAGCGAAGTGCTAAGCTTGCGCAGTTCGTTATCCATCGTGGTCTGATTATCAGCGTATGCCAGACCATGTACAGTATCGCCATCAAGTTTGAGCCGGAAGGTTTATACAAAGATTGGCTACTTGTAGGATACGCCACCGTATACACCATGGCACCAGTATTCTCCTTGGTCCTCGACAAAGACGTCGACGAAAAGCTCGCAAATCTCTATCCAGAGCTCTACCGGGAGCTGACAACCGGCGCCTCTCTATCCTACAAAACCTTCTTCATCTGGGTTTTCGTATCCATCTACCAAGGTGGTATGATTCAAGGTCTCTCCCAGATCCTCACCGAGGTCGACGGTCCCCGAATGGTAGCCGTCAGTTTCACTGTCCTGGTGCTGAATGAGTTATGCATGGTTGCGTTTGAAATCACGACTTGGCATCCGGTGATGATCTTCAGTCTTGTGGGTACGCTACTTTTGTACCTGGGCTCCATCCCGTTCTTGGGTGGTTACTTTGATTTGGATTTTATTGTTACTTGGTATGTTTTCCTCCCACCCCCTCTTACCTCACTTTTACCCGTCTTGAAATTCCATAAACTAACGTGATCTAGGGGCTTCGTCTGGCGCGTTGCGGCTATCGGTGCGATATCGTTGATTCCTCCCTATGCAGGGAAATTGATTCGGCGCGCGATTAAACCGCCTAGTTATCGAAAGGTGCAGGGGATTTGAAATGGGCATTTCTTTTTTCTTTTTTCTTTTGTTTCTTCCTTTTGATCATGGGACGGTGCGAGGTAGGCATGCAGGTGTTTCATTTTCATTTATGTGGATTGGGTTGGGTTGGGTTGCATAGCGTTGGTGTTTATGTGTAGAGTATGTAGATACTCTTAGAGCTTCTCATTGAAATCTTTTTTTTTGGTTGTTGTTGTTACTGCTGCCTTTTTTTCCCGGATTTTGATTGTGATTGTGATTGTGAAATGGGTATTTTAAAATGTAAATCTTTGTAGCTTGATTTATCGGGTGTGAGGTTCTGGCGTTTTCTGGTGATGGGTTAGGTTTAGGTTGAGGATGCTAGGATGATAGGATGGTAAGTGAATTAGCCATGAGGTACTTGACTCGTGCAACTTTAGAAGTGGTTCAGAGAGGGGTAGAGGAGTTTATATGAAATTCCTTGTGGTCTTCTACGTTGGTGTCCCTATCCCACTCGCGTACGAGTATACACCGCTTTTCGCCCCTTGCATCAACATCCTTGCACATATTTGCAGGATACCCGGCAGAATGAACCTCGACCTCAAAGCTTCAATTCGACATCAATGGATGTCGCAAGGCTCCTCTCGACGCGATCGCTGACGCATATTGCTAGAGAGAGGACGATACGATTTCAGCCTTCTACTCGATCCGTGATCTCTCTACCTAGCGATGTTCGTCGCAGCCCATCACGGGGAGCTGCGCAGACGAGATTCTATCTACGACATGCGCGGGCGGGGGGTATGGGTATGCGGGGGACGAGGGTGGAAATGGGGATTCTGACAAGCTGCCTTGGAGAAGAGATGGGTTTTGGATTTGGGAGGGCTGAGAGGGGTATGGGTATGGAGGGGAGGGTGATGAAGGTGATGAGGGGATTCTCGCATTCATCGCGTCGGCAAGAACAACGTAAAGATGGAAACGCAAATATCTTTAACGGTCACTTTAATTTGGGTGTGTTCGGTGGTGTGACAGGGTTCTTACTCTTCGGCGTTTGCCTCACGACCGTAATGGTGATATTTGACTATATCGCCATCGGTCTTTGGGAATATTTTAATGAACCCAATTACGTCTTCGATCCCCACCGTTTCACGCCCTTCCGACTTGTCAAACGCGAAGAGGTCTCGGAGACGGCTGTGGTCCTTACTCTACGTCCGGAAAAGTTACCGAACCCGGCGCATGATAATCGGGGGATTTATAGGAGGGCGTGGGCGAATGGGACGTGGAGCGTGGAGTTTAAACAGCCGCAGCTTATGATTGCCCGGGAGTATACACCTCTCCCCCCTCTACCTGACGTGAAGAAGGGGGAGGAAGCAGATTTGAGGTTCCTGATTAGGAAGGAGAAAGGCGGGGAGATGAGTGGGTATCTGTTCGGGTTGTCTCAGGGGGATGTTCTGGGGTTGAGGGGCCCGAACGTAGAGTACGGGTTTGAGGGCATGGAACATGTGAGCGAGGTGGTGTTTGTAGCCGGGGGGACGGGGATTGCATCGGCGTTGCAGGCTGCGCATGTTCTTCTTGAGGGGACTTTGGACGCTGATTTTAAAGTCAAACCTGGTGAAGTAGTCGGGGCGGTAAAGTCGCATATGAAGTTAAGAGAAAAAGAGAAAGAGATGAAACAGAAAGAAGAAGAGAGAAAACAGGAAGGGGAAGAGAAATACACACCACACCCACACGTCAAAATCCTCTGGGCCAACCGAAGATCCGAAGACCGTCATCAATCTGGACCTGTATCGGATATCATCGCAAGTCTGAAAGCTAGACATGGGGAACACTTTTACATCGAGTATCTAGTGGATGAGGAGAAGACTTTTGTCAACGAGAGCGTGATTCAAAGAGCCCTTGGTTCCCCGCATGAGATAGTTCGTGTTATGAAGGACAGTAAGGGATGGGTTGGTATGAAAAGCCTCTTTGGGCACTCCAAGACCGTCCCCCTGGCTGTGGAGAAAGACTCTTTGCTTATGGTTTCCGGCCCAAAGGGGTTCGTGGAGTATGTGGCGGGTGCGAAGAAGTGGGAGAATGGGAAGGAGGGCCAGGGCGAGGTTGGGGGATTGCTTGCCAGGATGGGGGTTGCGAAGAGGGGATGGGCGGTTTGGAAACTTTAGGGTGTTTGGTTGAGGTGGGGAATGGTTTCTATGGTGTGAAATTTTTGGAGGCGTTTGTATGCGTATACTCTTTTGGAATGTTTTGGTGTGTTGAGAACCAGTGTGCGATTCTTACGACTAAGGAAAAAATGGCGTTAGAGATGGAAAACCATAGATTGGCCTGAGGTAATCTGAAAATCAGTTACATATCTTATAATATTAGAAATATGTAGCCTGATAAAACCAGTATTCTCACCTGGGGAGTAAGACTAGGAAGAAATACGGTAGTTGAGAAGATATGCCGAGTTATTTTGGGCGGCAAAAAGGTTCATAATACTGTACCATGTAGATATTTGAAAAAATACTGTTCCCAAGAAATAGAATAGATACTCGAGATAAAACAAGCTCTACACTATATCTCAATAATAGCCTTAACATCTCTAGCACTCTCCTCCAAAATCTCCCTAAATCCATCAACCTTCCCAGCATTCCCCCACACCGAGATCTTAGTACTATTTAACCAAAATCAGTAAGAGTCCCAAAAGCAAAGGGCGAATCAATATCAAGAAATAAACATACCAATCATCAGTCACTTCGAAATTAATAGACAACATATCATCATCATCAAACACATCACCACCCTCCGCACCCCCACTCGCCATACAATTCGTCATAAGCTTCGGCGGACTCCGCTTCCCCCTATAAATCGGATCGGTAAGTAACTCCGGGACCTTCTCGTCGTCTTTAACCGCCCATTTCAGAGCAAGGAAATGTCTATCAAAGCCGTGACCCCGTGCTACGGCCATGACACTACCCGCATGTGCGCGTGCAGCGTCAAAGAATAGTTTCCGTAGTTCTTTGCTGGGCGTCTTTGTTTGGGCAGCTGCGGTACAGAAATCCGCGAGAGGTGGGAGGAGAGTGATGTTTACGTCTATTCTGCCTTGGTGGAAATGGCTGTGTGAGATGGGTTCTAGAGCGAGGGGATTATAGCCCCAGTACCGACGGGCGGCGAGTTGGAGGGCAAGTTGGGCGCCGGAGTTGGGGGGGCATTTGTGGTGGCGGAATAGCGAGCGGTTGATAGTTGGGAGTTTGAAGATTTGGTATTCGAAGCGGGAGGTGTCTTTGTGGATTTGGGTGAGGATTCTTGTGATGTGCGCTTTGAGTGGGGGAGTGGTCTCAAATGTGTACTCGTTTACGTCGATTGCTGACGAGGATGGTCCAGGGGTGGCGGGTAGATCTTTTGGATTGAAATCCACGATGGCCTTGGAGATCCAAGTGTTTAGTCGCATGAAGGGGACGCCATCTAGTGTCGTATGGTCTCCAATACTAGCCGAGATGCCGTTATCGCAGACGGAGAATTGAATCGTTTTATCGCTCCATCTGTTACGGCCATTTGCGTGGAGAAAGTGCGGACCACGCTCAGAGGCATTTTGAGGCTTGGCTTCATCCAAGTACAGTACGAAAGCAGAAGCTTCGATGTCGTGTATCCAGGTTCTGTTCGATTCGCTTATGTTTTGAAGCTCGGCTCGGTTCTGTAACTGGTTAGCCACAGTTGAGTAGATACATTGGGAGGACGAAACACTTACAACGGCCCAGTCATCTCGCGAGTCCTGCGTTAGAGCTCCAACCCACGATTCGGATTTCTGATCAGCATCTAAAATACGTTGAAAAGTATCCCGAAGAATGGCATAGGAGGTGGCTCCACTCGCATATTTGAGTGGAATTTTGTATGCATGACCCCGACGGAATGCAACCAAATAGTCATTTCCTGGATACTTCCTCATCGCGTCAATATCTCTCCCCGGCTCCCGCGTAGCATTAAAGAACCACTTATACGCCTCGGAGCTAGTTGCTTGATCGTTGAAAAATTCCTGAGCTAATCCTCCCTCCTCTAGATCTTGCTTAAACCGAAACGCAGACGTAGAAATGATAGCTGCTCTTTCTGCGGGAGTATGTTGATACGGACTTACAAAGTGCGTTGCAAAGAAGTTCGACCAGGGAACCAATGTGCGGCGACTCTTTAGAAACATGTTGGTTGTGTAGAACTCGCCTAACCAGTTTTCTACCAGGGGGTCGTGATATAATTGCGCGAGCCGGGCTTGGAGTTTTCGACCGAATCCTGCGGGTTTCTGGAATTCACGCACGCAGGATTCGTACTTGGCGTATTCCTTTGGTGTTAGTACGGGGAGGAGACAGTTCAGGAATTGAGTGAGGGAACTGTCTAGATCTGGTAATGGTTGCTTTGGCAAAACGACAATATCTTTCGTGGGCTCAATTTGGTTCCCGTTCTGCTTCTCGGGTTCGGTTTCGGTGATGGTTTCGCCTTTTTGGGAGATGATTGCTGATCTTGAAGCAACCAGATCAGCCAATGCCACAATGTGCGCGGCATCCGATATCTCGGAAGCTTGAAGCTTGGCTTTGAAGGTTTGTGTGATCCAATTTTTTAATTCGATACTGACCAATGAGTCTAGGCCGAAATCAGCCATGCTATGTTCGACGTCGATTTCCTCTGAATCTATTCCTACAAGCTTTGATATCTTTTTGGTAATTTCTTCTGAGATCAGGAGTCGAATTTTGGAAAGGTCATTTGTGGAAGAAATGAGACTTCCTATGCTTTGGACCTTGACCCCGTTTTCCTCGATACTCTGTCCCGCTTTGTGCTGACGGGATAGATGTGCGAACATTGGGTTCTTGAGAGTGTATTTGTTATCCGAGTCGAGGATGGACTTATAGTCCACCCCAAGAACGAACTGATTGCTTTTCTCCTCTCTTGCTGCATGGCTGATAGCATAGCTGATCAAAGCCAGTAACTCCTTGAGTTTGAGTAACATGTATCCCTGTCGAACGAGTCCATCTTTTGTTCTTTGCGAGTTTGCAATGACACCAGCATCATCGAGGGGGCCAAAGTCGACTGCAACGAAACGAGTAGATGACAATCCGATGACTTTGTTGTTATATGCGAGTGTATCCATGTAGTTGTTTCCGGCAGCATAATTCCCCTGAGCTATAGTTCCTACCACGCTGGAGATAGATGCCAGCATGAGAAAGAACTCCAGTGGTTGCTCCTCGAGTGCTATAACTAGGTTGGCAGTACCAGTACATTTGGGGCCTGTAGATAACTTGAAATCTTGGAGCTCCATTTTCGTCAACACCCGGTCCTGGCAGTTTTTAGTGGTCTTCGGTTAATAGCTTGGGGTTTGTTTACCTGAAGAACGTTTGATGCTTGAACTACGCCCTTCACTGGAGGCATTCCACAGCCCTCCAACGAAAAGATTGTCTTTTTCAAACTCGATAGATCAGTAACGTCACAATTTAAGACGAAAACTTTTGCACCCAGACATTCGAAACGTTTCTCAAGCGCCGTTAATTCTGGGAGTGGCAGGATTCTCCGAGACAATATCGCGATATGCTTTGCTCCGTGACTGGAAACCATAAGAGCGATTTCCAGACCGAGATCACCAAGTCCACCAGCTATTAAATAGGTTCCTTCGTTTGAAACAATCATATTGTCGCTTGTTACCGCTGGTGCCATAACCATGGTCTCCGCGTCGGTTTTCAAGACGATCTTTCCTGTGTGCTCCCTTGCTTGCACGAGTCTGAAAGCTTCTCCGATATTTGTGATAGGAATCGTTGTGATGGGTTCGATGGGAATAAAAAAGCCCGTGCTAAACAGACTCACAGCCATCTTGAGGAGATTTGCAGCCTTTTCGGGTTTGTAATCACAAATCAACTGCAAATTTAGCGAGGAGAATGTGACATTCCTTTCGAAGGGTTTCGTGTTCAAGCCCAATTTGGACAGAGAATCGGCTTTCCCAAGTTCGATGAAGAAACCAAAGCGCGCGATGCAATCCCATGAATCACGGAGAGCTTCACCTGAGAGGGAATTTAGAACCACATCGACACCTTTGCCGTTGGTCATACGGTAAATTCCCTCTTTGAAAGTGAGTAATTTGCTAGAGAAGATATGATCTTCTGGTATCCCAAATTTCTCAATAAGCAATTGACGTTTCGCTGCACTGCCAACTGTAGCAAACACTTCAGCACCGATGTTCTGTGCTATGCGTAAAGCGGCTTGACCAACTCCACCAGTGGCAGATTGAATCAGCAAAGTTTGTCCACGCTGAAGGTTGGCAATCTCAACAAGCGAATGGTAAGCGGTGGTGAATACAACAGGTATCGATGCAGCTACTTCAAATGACATTGAGTTGGGAATACGTGTTGCTCTGCGTCCGTCGAGTCTTATAATACTGGTGTATGATGAACCACCGAACCCACACACGCGGTCGCCGACTTGAAACGAATCTCGATGTTCTGAGCCAACGTCTGTGATGATTCCCGAGAACTCTCCAGCCATTGGTATATCCTCGTTGATTTGGCCGAGTGCTATCAGAACGTCTTTGAAATTGATTCCGCATGCTTCTACGCGTGCTTCTATCTGCGATGCAGGCAATACACTTGTGAATGACTTATCATAGACAAAGGACAGGCTATCCAGAAACCCAGGTTTGTTCACTTGAAGCTTGAGTGGTCGATTTGGCTGATAAAATGGCTGTGACTGCAATTTATGTTTTCCATCCGCTTGCTGTACACGATCATTGAGCTTGGTGTTTGGTATGAGCCGTGGGATCGAGATCTCCTTGTTCATGTATATATACTCCAGCTCTTTCATTGATGAACTAGAAGTGTTGATCAATCCATCCTCAACGACCCGGCTAAAGGTTTGAAGAAGATGATCCAGATCTTCGATTTCACTATCCTGGACGTTGATGGTAATAATATGGAGACATGGGTTCTCAGCTCGACAAACGCGAGCAAGACCAGCAATCATTCCTTTCTCGGGGTTCATGTCCGCTGAACTGTTATCCTGACAACTGACCCAAAGTACACGAACTGCATTTGATAGAAGACTCTTGATGCTGTCGAATACCGATGGGTCATCTGTTTTCAGAACTGGACAAGATCCGTTGTCGAATATGATATATGTCGTATCCCCCTGGAAAGTGGTATCCGAAAGTCTTTCAATGGTTACATCAAATCCTTGATGACGAAGTTTTGAGCTTAGGCGAATTGCAATTTCTGGTGGGTTGGTTGTCCAACTGGGGCAGATGATCAATTCGATTCGACCTTTTGGCTCTTTCAGGGTCTCGCTCTTCGAATCCTTTGCCGTAGAAACAATCATTGCCGATCGTTGAGCTGATCCTCCAAAATCAGTGGCAACTATTTCGGCACCATTAAAGTTGTTTCGTAGAAGTGTAGCGTGCCACTCCTCAACTGTCAAAGTTGGGCCATCAGTACGACCATCATCGACCCCTGTGAGGAGCAAATTAGTATACAATTTGACCATTTGACGAATGAATCACTTACCTGACCACCATCCATCAAATACACCCATGAATGTAGTGTAGAACGGGACAACTCGAGTTGTTTCAATCATAACAAGTTTTCCACCAGGCTTCAAAAGGTGCCGAATGTTAGACATCACGTCATTCATGGAAGATGCAATGTGAATACAATTTGCCCCTATGATCAGATCGTATGTTTCATTCTCAAAGCCCTGTTGCAAGAAGCCACTGTTCATATCCAGCTTCTTGTATTCCATATAGTTGTCCCACTTCTTGAGACGCTCTCTCGTACGCTCAAAAAATCCGGATGAAACGTCGGTGAACACATATTTCTCAAAAGGCAAAATACCGTCCGGACCGAGGGCTTCTAAGAGAGGAGCAGTTGTCGCGCCGGTACCGCCACCTAGCTCAAGTACCCGGACGTTTGGGTTTTTGAAAGCGAGTTTTTTCATATATTTGATGACATGGGCATAGATACGAGCGCTAGAATCATCCGAATAAACCCGGTAGAGTAAATTATCCTCGATCATGAGGGAAAGTGGGTCCACCTTTCCTGTCAGTATATCTTCCATTTTGGGACCCAGGCGTTGAGATAGCTCTCCTTCTACCCCCTGCTTTTCAGCACTTTCGACAATAGATCTCTCATTGCCCTCCGGTACGCACTCGAGTAAAGATCTTGACTCATCTGATTGATTGAATCGTTTCATCCAGTCAAAAAGATGCGAAAAATGGCCTGGGAGTTTTGGCGGCCCATCAACTGTAAGTTTACCAACGCAAGATCGAACATAAATGGCCGCTGCTTGGTTCAAAAGCTTTAGTTTGGCTTCCTGTGCTCGTTCGGCTGCCACAGAATTCGGGCCTGGAGAAAACATTGACGAAGTCATATGGTCGGCATCTAGATCCCACTCCATATTGTAGCTAATATTTCGATCCTCATTTTCGAAAGTATTCATTCCAGCATCTCCAGTTGCTCGGAATTTCAAGGCTTTCATTTGTATAACAGAAAGGTCCAGACCCGGTTGGAATACCGAAATGTCTGCGGAAGGAAATCTCGAAGTGCACCCTTCTGTTGTGGTACCAAGCGTCAACGAAGTTTTGGGTTTGTTGGCTAAACGAGAAGATACTTTAAGATCGTCGATACCTACAACCATCAAGGAGTTTGCTTGCGTACAACGATTGATGATTGCCACTGGATGATGCATTATGGCGTCGAGGGTTGCAGGATGTACGACATGAGGTTGCTGGAATTGGGCAGGCATACATTGCGATGTATCTGGAATGCTCAAGACACTTAGGGCTTGTGTGCCACCCAAACTGATCTTTTCTATACAAGCAAAGTTTCCGCTGTATTGATTCCCCGTTTTTTCCATGTCATGGTAGAACTTTTCTTGGTTCAACTCCTCTTTGCAGGCTGATTCAATCTTACGCAATCGCGCCACCTGAGCAGATGAATTCAGCTTCTGTTCTCTCGCTGCTTCCACTTCATCCGACTCGGATGAAAATTGCGCCATGATATACCCATGGCAATGCTCTGTACTCGTTCCCTGATCCGAGACCGAGAAGACTCTAAATTCTTCCCACCTCGACTTGGAGTTATCTTGAAGGTTCTCTGTGGCCGTAAGACTGAGTTGAATCTCCACAGACTTCGATGATTCAGGAATCAGGAGAGCCGCTGCAAATTTGACGTTCTTGAAGTTATAGCTTGAGATATCCGTAAACCCAGGCCTCTCAAGACTCGACTCCAACAGTGCTTGGATAGCCATAGATATGTATCCCGATGCGGGAAAGATCATGAAACCATCAATTACGTGCTCTCGTAGCCAGGGGATTCGATCAATTCCTAGCATGTGTCTCCATATTGGATTTTGAACCGTACTGCTTGCAATCCGTGAACCGAGAAGATCATGGTGGGGATTCTTGCGAAACCGGTGGGCTTTACTTAATCGTGATTCATGCCAATGAGTATCTGAATGATCCCATGAATAAGTAGGCAAGTCGATTAATAACTTTTGTGGCTTGTTTGGGGCCAAAAACAAGTTTGCTTTTCCAATATCGACAGAACAGCCCTGCTCGAATGATTTGCCTACTGCTTCTAGAAGGGTATAACGTGCGTCTTGGTTTCTTATCAGAATAGAAGCACAAGAGAATCCTGCTGAGAATGTTAAAGATGACATCGTCTGCCTCAAAGGCCCAGACAAAGCGCTGTGAGGTCCTACTTCAATAAATGAAAGCCTCGCTTGCGGAGAATAAGTTGATGCTACTCGACAGACCTCCTCAATACCACGTTGAAATTGAACCTTGGACACGAGATTGTCGACCCAGTATTGGGCCCCAAATCCAGTGGTCATTTCTTTTCCAGTAACAGAGGAAATGAAACGAATGTGCGGTAACGTATTCTTGTGTTCTAGTCCATTCAGACTATGTAGATATGTGTCCGAGACTGACATAACGTGGTGTGAATGGTAAGCTGTGTCCACAGCCAGTCGTCTAGCAAACACTGTTTCTGTATCTAATATCTCTTTCAACTCAAGTATTGCAGCTTCGTCTCCCGACACGGTGGAGCTGTCGGGGCTGTTTGAACATGCAATGACCAGTTTCCCAGATTTAATCCGTGAAAGGTACTGGGACAATTGTACCTCGCCTAATCCAACAGCCATCATTGCTCCCTTGAGGGCCGCGCTGACCTGGAGCCGTCCACGAAAGTATGCTGCTTTCAATGCGGAGATTTGGGAAAGTGACCCTGTCGCGTAAGCCGCAGCAATCTCGCCGCTTGAATGGCCCAGCACAATGTCAGGCTTGATATCCAACGAAGATAGTAGATCAATCAGTGCAATTTGAATTGCAGTTGTAGCTGGCTGAGCAATTTGACTTTCGTTGATCCTGGAGTCTGAAGATTTGTTGCATGAAAGTTCTTCAAGCAGACTCCAGGGGGCACCAAAGCCGCTGAGAATCTTGTCGGAAGCTTCAAGCGACTTTGAATAGGGTGATTTGAGGCTCATAAGTTCACGACCCATCGCGAACCATTGTGCACCTTGACCCGTGAAAACAAAAACATTCTGACTCTTTTCCATGGATTTCACAGAAGGAGGGCGGTTTGAACTCAATCGAGAGAGAAGATCTGGAAGCGATGTTCCCATGAAACTACATCTCCACCGCAACAGCGAACGACGATTGGATAACGTGTATGCCAGGTTCCGGAGAGCATCGTTGCTGGGATCCGGATTTTGAGATATCCACTGTTCTAGATTTTCCAATGTTCTGGCCAAAGATTCTTTAGATTTGGCTGAAAGTGCAAGGAGTTGAGGTTCAGGTTTGACCTCTTCAGGTGAATGGCTACCATTTATGCCGTTTGAGGATTTAGTACCATTGGTGATTTGGTGATTCTCGTGTCCTTTTGTTTCTCCGTTAGGACTATCGTGACCATTTTCTTGTTGGTAGGTCGATAATGAGTCCAGAATTAAGTGCCCGTTGGCACCTCCGTATCCAAAATTGTTAACAGAGATTCGACGCAGAGTTTTGTTATCCCATGGTTCAAGATTAGTGGGTATCTGTTGAGATTTAGCTATCGCTTTTTCAAAATTATTGATATGCGAGCTGTAAACTAACCATGATATCAGCTCCTCTGCAGCTGTCTTTTAGAACCTCCAAGTTGATAACCGGGGGCATCGCATCATTTTCCAACATTAGAATAGCTTTGATCAAACTGGCAGCACCACTTGCAGATTCCAAATGACCAATATTTGGCTTGACCGAGCCAACACGGAGTGGAATCGGTTTGTTCGAGCCATGATCGTCATAAGAAGTGAAGGCTTGGCGTAGTGCCCAGATTTCTGCATCTAGAGAATTGTTAGCATGAATCTGTTCGAAATATAATCAGGGTTATTGCTACTTACCATCCCCGGCAATTGTACCAGTACCGTGGGCCTCTGCGTACTTGGTGTGAAGGGGATTGAGATTCGCTTGTTTGTAAACCCGACGAATGAGTTGTAGTTGTGCATCTCCGCTAGGTACCGTGATGCCAGGTGTCTTGCCGTCTTGATTGACTCCCGAGTTCCGGATAATTCCCCGAATGGAGTCACCATCTCGGATGGCGTCGCTTAAATTTTTGAGAACAACCATAGCTGCGCCTTCTCCACGACCGTAGCCTGCCCCACGGCTATCAAAGGAATAACTCTTTCCATTTTTATTCAGTACGCTGTGGTGTTATCAGCAACTGTTCTACTTTATAAACACACGTGGAAAAAATCACATACCCGATCATACTCATTGGGACCATCATATCCGGGGTTATAATAAGACTCACTCCACCAGCAACAGCTATCTTGGCTTCTCCAGTTCGCAAACTCTGGCAAGCCTGATGAATTGCCACCATGCTTCCACTACATCCAGTATCCAGGGTCATCGACGGCCCCCGAAGATCAAGTAGATACGAGATTCGATTAGAGGCCATTGCTAGACCCGTTCCAGTCATGTAATATTTGGAAATGGTTTCAAGATCCCGATCTTGCATGTGGGCATAGTCCTGCCCAAAAGTCGCGACATATACAGCGGTATCAGAACCACGAAGATCTTCAAGCCGAAGACCAGCATTTTCCAAAGCCTCGCATGTGACTTCTAATTGAAAACGGAATTGGGGATCTATTGCTTCACATTCTTGAGGCGGAAGTCCGAAAAACTTGCCGTCAAAATGTGCAATTTCGCCATCAATAAAATGGCCGCCGAGATGATTGAGAGCCTCTGGTGCCTCACCATCGGGGTGATGAAACGATTTCCAGCTGAATCTTTCCTCTGGAACGTTTGACCAGGTGTCACGTCCTTTGGAAAGTATTTCCCAGAACTTTTCGGGACTATTGGCGCCACCTGGGAAACGGCATCCAATTCCTATAACAGCTATCGGCTCCGGTGTGCTCATCTTCGATTTAGAAAGGGGTATCAATTGCCAAAGGAAAGCGGTTTTAGAAAACGTGAATAAGATGAAGTTGAAAGCTGTGTGAACTGAAAGTTATACCTTCAACCGCGATCTTTCACTCATTGTGGTTTATAATATCAATCCCCCATGTAACCTTGCCATGGCATGGCGCCCGGAGATCTAGACTTCAAGGTAACCAGTCTTGGATGTATTCGGTGCTCCGGAAGCGGGCACTGTAACTGGCAGTGTTTACGATGTGTTCAATTTCACTCGTCCGATTTAAAACCGCCGACGAACGTTCTAAGGCAATTGGGGGGCAGGCTCAAAACACATGGAGTGAATGATACTTATCAAGTGGTATTGGAGCGGGTTCCTTTCCTTTCCTGGCTGGACTTCGAGGTTACCTTCTGGGCTTGAAGTTAGATGCCAAGGTACACAAGAGACAACTACGCAAAGTATTCCCTTTCTCTTCACAAGTCCAATCAAAGATAGAAAACGTCCGTGCCTGTGCCTCTCATGCACGTAAGGAAAATATGTGCAAGTGAGATTTCGTATTCTCATCAAGGCATTTTCCCATTGGTGCAAAATCTTTATTCATTGGGCTAATTTCTCAATCCCAAAGAAGCTCAGTGATGTGCCGCTTTTGATTCCCAGAATCCTTCTTTGCAACTAGTTCGTGTCAGATGGGATCTGGCAGGTACGCTCGTGGTGGGTGGCGTCGTAAATCAAGCTTAACCCAAAACCATAAACCATGTACAGTACTCGAGTGGCTGGGATGTTGTTCCTAGGAGGCTCCAGAAGGCTTCTCTCTCAATAGTGGGAGCCTAGTGTCATATTTCAAAGTATAGACATCACCGTAAGCTCTGTGGTGGAGAAGTGTCAATACCGGAGTATGTCGACTTCTATGAAGTACGAGGTTGCAAGGATTTTTGAGTGGGTAACGCGAAGGGTGGCAGAAGTCTTTTTGAGCCACTTAGAAAACAGCTTTTTACAGATGTCTATGGAGAAAAGTCTGAGCACCAGAAGCTACCGCTATTCGCAATCTTCTGTGCATAAGAAGGGGGGCATCTAGCGAGTACTGTGGTAAATCGTCCTTAGGAAAATGAGTGGATCGGGTAGTGGATATGTCTCGTATGCTTACTAAAGAATAGCAGAAGTTGCAAGATCACTTTTCAAGCCACTCAGAGATCAGGTTTCTATGGGTCCCTAGGTAGAACAAGCTGGTCGCGATCTTTCACGCATAAGAAGGCCTTCGCCGCAGAATACTAGCTACTATAAGTGGCTCGGAGCGTACAAAACATATCCACAACCCCCCCCTATCACATCCATCCATTTTCCTAAAGGACGATTTACCACGGTAGGACTTTCTAGTTCACACTACGAGACACTGCCCCGTGCTCCACTCAAAGGCTCTCGCCTCCTCCTAAGAGACGATTTACCACGGTACCTCTTGGCAAAGGGTAAGGGGGAAACAGTACCATGTAGGATTCAAGATTGTCACTAGAGACGTGAATTCCTCCGAAAGGTGATTGAGCGGAGTATCAGGAATATCCGGTGGCAGAACATTTCAACCTTGCTTTGTGGCTTCAAATTGAAATGGACAGCACGATGGATACAGCCTGCGGGCCGTTCTTAATAGAAGGTAAAGCACCATATATTAAGTAATTGGTTTTATGGCAAATCAACCCCAGTCATTAACGTGGCAGTGTACTATGATCATTATGACCCTCATCTAACCTCATCTAATCTCCACCACTCCATCTAAGCATTCACAGGTACACCAATATCCCCAACATTCAGCATAATAACAGCAAGCAAAGATGTTGCAGTTTGCTGAGTGATTCCTTCGACACCAACGCGACCAAGCACAGAAACGGCTTCATCGAAGCTTGCAGAGTCCAATGGACCCCTCAAATTGGTGATCTTGACGGCCAGTTTATAGGCTGCTGCTTGACGAGGTGTGACATCGTATGGGCATTTCCCAGCCAGCATAGACTTGACTTGCTTCAATGTGAAGCCAGCCTTCTGGCCTAAGATGGTGTGTGCATAAATGGCAAAAGGAGCTTTGATGACTGATAGAATTGCCAGAACACATGCTTCATTTTCGCTGGCGGGCAGATTTTGTGCTACGCCAACATTCAAGTTGATGAAATTCTGAACGACAGTCGGTGTGGTATACCTATAAATTATCGTTAGAATGTTTCTAGAACGAGAATAGAAAGTATCATTAAGAATGGGGAGATAACACATACATGAGTTGACCAAAGGGACCCGTGAACGAGCCGTCAGGATTCTTGGTAACGATAGTATTGCCATAAAATCTTGTCAAAGCATTGTCGATAACTGTATATTGCTCTGCTTGCGATGCGCTCAGGTTACCGATAGTAGGCGAGAGGGGAGGAAACCTGGAGACACTTGCGCAATCCTTTGGGAGAACAGCATTGGCGGCTTCTCGAGGTAACTCCATGGCTAAGCTGTTGACTGAATTTGCGAAGATGGCTACGGTGAGAGGAACACTCCAAAATTTCAAGGGGAAGAACATGATGCAGGAGGTAGCTTAGTGCGGTATGTCACAAGACGAGGGTACCGATATGAAGAAAGGTGAGGCAGGTGTGGGTGAACAAGAAGAAAAAACGTGGCAAAGGGGCGGAGACCATGTAATGTATTCACAAATATGCGGTGCAATCACACTCACTCCATTGGTGGCGTCTATAGAAGCTAATAATAAGCGGGCTCGGTACTCGCGAGTCTGATACTATATTCTCAAAGCGGCTAACAATGTGTGTCAATTTAATACCAACCGATAAACATACTGTACTCGGTTACTCCTCCGCGCTGTGCCGTAGGAACTGTGACGGACGGGCCGCGTACGAGGGGAGGGGCTTATCAGGATGCTCCATAATTCAATCCCTGAAGAAACGAGGTGTAAGGTGTTTGGCTGGCAAATACCGGTAATCCTCTGGACCCGTAGAAATACACAGCTCCAGGTCCTACTTTCAGAAAGAAGGCCGGTCACAATTGTAGTTTATGCACTCAGAGTAGTATCAAATGAATCCTTCTTTAAAGTGGGGTTAAGATAGAGCCAGACGGCAGAGAATTGATCGTTTGAACTCTAGACCATTCAAACTGCGCCGCTTTTCAAATACTTGTCGAAATTTCCATGATGATTAAAAGATGTCGGGAACTCCAACTCCGATTCATTACTCTACTCGAATGCTATGCAAAGTTCGTTAAGACCTCCTCCAACCAACAACCACCAACCCACCAATGTCGAACAATCCAATACCATTGGCCGATGACCCCACTACTCAGGGCTACATTCTTCAAAATGTAGCCATAGCTTTGATTGTACTTGATATTTCTTTTGTTGCGTTGCGTATCTACGCGAGAGCGATAAAAGGTCGGGGAGGCTGGGTTGACGAATGGATGGTCATTTGTGCTTTGATCAGCAATATTGGGCTATGTGTAGTAGCTATTTGTAAGTATATTCACAGTCGAGATGTATCTTTCTAAGCTGAGTCTAACTTAAATACCAGTAATGTATCAAATTACCCATATTGGACACCATCTTCCATGGGTAAAGAAGCATGAGCCACTCACGCTGATAACCTTTGCAAAACTCGACGTTGCACTCGAAATGTTATTTACGGTTTCGTTCACTTTCCCAAAACTAGCAATCCTCTGTATGTATCTCAACGTCTTTGTTGAGCGTTGGCAAAGAAGAGCAGTTTTCGTACTTATTGGTCTGGTGGTTGGAAGTGGATTAGGAACTGGCATTACCACCATGGTACAATGCGTTCCTCTGCAATATCTGTGGGATAAAAAGGGCCATCCAGGTGGTTTCTGTGTCAATCCAAACACGTTCTGGCAGTACTCTACCCTGCCAAATGTCATTATCGATTTTGCAATGTTCTTCCTACCTATACCCTGCATACTGAAGCTCCAACTTTTGAAGAAAGAAAAGGCTGGTTTGGCTGTCACATTCATGACAGGTAGTATGTAAGTGGACGCTTCTTGAGGATGAAGAGAATGATAAGTGCAAGAACTAACTCATGAATACAGTGGTATTATTATTTGCATTATTCGTATGGTCATTTTATTCCAAACATCGGCAACTGATTCAACCTGGAATGCCATCAAGTTTGGTTCCCTCACTATGTTAGAGGGAAGCACATACCTCATAGCCGCATGCCTTCCACTCTATCGACCATTCATTCAGGCTGCTGGCAAACGAATCGGAGGAACCCTGGGTAGTAAGATCACACGCACTGGCATGTCCCGTGGGACCAATAAAGGAGATGACTTGGAGTTGGCATCATCATTGAAACGACAGCCAGCTTTCAACGAAAGCGGATTTGAACGTCTTCATGACGACAAAGCAAAGGCCCAAGTTACGACAGAACTTCGAAGTTTTGATTCCATGTCAAGTCAATCTGGTCCGCGAAGCAAACGAATTGAATCTGGTATTCAAGTCAAAAGAGAGTACATAGTTGAAAATATTCAGAAATAGGGGTTCTCGAGGATTGGATGTCTATCCAATCATTCATTTTTAGGTGGCTTATGTGTACTCAAGTTTTTGGTGTTGGGAATTTGTATGAGATAATGATTTTGGTTGTAAGATGACCTTACCGTATTGATAAAAGGAATCCATGAACTTTTCTTTTTGCAGTGCATATACACATGAGAATTTCCACTATTCCTTATTGGATGTCACTGATGGTGCTGCTTTTTCCTACAGTAAAGTGACTTGTTGGCGATTACAGTAGTGGGGGTTTGCCACTTCAACCTCCTTGCCATCAATCGTGAATTCTTCTACTTAATTTTGTTGCTACTTTAATCAGAAAGATATGTATGTTTGAATTGAGAACTAGCCGATGAAAGGTATCTATTTGATACACTACCACTGGTTCAAACGTTATGAAAGATATTGATTGTGCTCGTGTAACGAGGACCTACCATAGCTTTACCTGTGGGGTCGTGCCTTGTACTGTAGCAACCCTTCAGTAAGATTATTATAAGTAATATACTGTACTCAGCTCGATTTGTTCACACTCGTAATCGAACTGCTTTGAATCCTTCTACGCTACTGTAACAATGTAACTTAACGTACGTCGTACGAGCAAGAACGCAATCTCTCTCGCTGGGAACATGTTTAGTGCAGGATGTTGCAGAAGTGGAGGCAGATTAAGACCTTCCTGATGTTACAGTAACTACGGATCCGCGTCTTTTATCAGTAAGCACATCCTGTAGGATATAGGTACGGTGCTGTAATACCTCTAAAACTTCGTGCACGTCCATGACCCACCCCGAAGTCTCCAAGCGGTGCAGGAGATACTTTGTTGTTACATCAGCGAATGGAAAGGGCCAACTTAAGCTTAAAATATTTAAACTGTCGTGTGCGGTTCGACCAACTCCTAAAACTCCGGGAACTTCAAGCCGACCATGGTACGACATGTGCCCCTGTTGACGTTGTAGTACATACTGTACCGGTATTTGCCCCAGTCTTTTATACCCTGTCATATGTTACTGTAGGTACTTCTCAGGCACAGCAAAAAAAAAGGGAAGGGCCGAAACTCGGTCTAGGAGATAAGATGCACAGCGCGACAGACGAAGACAAGCTAGTGTAACTCACCTGCCTTTTTGAGGATATCAATAACTCTAGATGGTCGAAAGAGTTGAAAGCAAATGTTGGGACCGATTGGAGGGCAAAGGCTGACGAAGGTGAGTCAGATCCTGAGAATTTCTCAGTTGTATCAATATTGCCAACAGTGGATTATTTTTTATTGCATCCCATGAAGTAATTTCAATCCCATGAAGTAATTTCAATTGCTCTGTGTCTATCATCTGCCAAAAATTCAACTCGAAATGAGCAAAGACGCTGTTTCGGTGGTTTTGGTCGAACCGATCAATGATCATGAACTTTCCGAATCTTTGTCACTCAACGACAAGAAAATTTTCGGGGCTGTCGAGGAGAGAGCTATAGCTTCAGTTCCAGAAGAACTTCTGGAGAATGAATCCAAGACCGATCCAAAAGATCTCGCCAAGGTGGACGAGGGCACTACTCAAGCAAGCGAATTGAAGCGGCCTGAGGGCATGGGACTGTTTCTTCTGACAACCGGAATGATGATTTCTATGTTCATAATGTCTCTCGATAAAGCAATCATTGGTAGGTTCAAGTTTTGGTTGCCATGACATCTTTTAGAAATAAAACACTTGCTCACAATTTCCCTAGCAACTGCAATTCCAAAGATAAGTACTGAATTCCACAGTATCGACCAGATAGGATGGTACACCAGCGCATATTTACTCCCTGCCATGGCTCTTCAGCCGACTTTTGGTAAAATATATAAATATTTTGATGTCAAAACCTTCTTCCTCGCCTCTTTATTGTGCTTCGAGGTTGGTTCAATTATATGTGCTGTCGCTCACTCATCGCCGGTTTTCATCTTCGGTAGAGCAATTTCTGGTGCTGCCACTGGGGCTATTCAATCTGGTGGCATGGTCATTATCAGTCTGGCGATACCTTTGCCCAAGATATCGCTATTTCTAGGAACTTTGACTAGCATGACTGCAGTGGCGGGGTTAGCAGGACCACCAATTGGGGGCGTCTTCACCGATAGTGCACGTCTAACATGGAGATTTTGCTTCTGGATCAACTTGCGTGAGTCAAAAATTCCAAATCACAATGTATGTATAACCGTCTGTTCTAACAGAATCTGCAGCATTCGGTGCGATTGCAGCAATCATTTTCTTCTTGGGCTTCAAGTCCCCAGTAATGAAACCATCGACACTTACCTTTAAAGAAAAGCTCATGGAGATGGATGTCCCAGGGACTGTTCTATTTGTGACAAGCATGACGACTCTGTTTTTGGCCCTTCAATGGGGAGGCTCTGATTATCCATGGTCAAACTCCAAGGTTTGGGGTTTGCTTCTAGGTTCTGGGTTACTATTCTCAGCATTCCTTGCTCTTCAAACTTACCTCGGGGAGAAGTAAATATTTTCTTGTGACCATTTGACTTGAGCCTGGCTAATTTCTCTTCAGGGCCACCATACCTCTTCGGATATTCGACAATCGCAGCCTCTCGCTTAGTCTTTGCACCTCAGCTCTCCTATACTTGGCAACTACCGTTCACACTTTCTATCTCCCTTTCTACTTTCAATCCGCAAAAGGCACATCGGCTACCTCTTCAGGCCTTCGAATGCTGCCATACATAGTATCGCTCTCGGTGACTCAGCTGACAGTAGGAGCTGCTGTTACTGCAATTGGCATCTATTTGCCATTTATGTGGGCTGGCTCAGCCGTGTTTACAATTGCATCCGGTCTGCTCACCACCCTCAATTCCACTACAGGAATCGCCCCACCCATTGGCTACCAGATCTTGGCAGGCTGTGGTTTCGGTTCTAGCATGCAACTTTGTGCGACCGCCGTTCGAGTATCTATTCACGATAAGAAGGACGTGCCGGTTTCCAGTGCCTTGACAATTTTTGCCCCCTTTTTCGGTGGATCTTTAGCTGCAGCGATTGCTCAGAGTATATTTCGTCAGGAACTTTCACGCGTTCTGATGGGGTCGGTAGTCGCTAACGACACGGCTGCCATTATAGCTGCAGGAGGATCCGATGGCGACGATGTCGTACCTGAGGCTTTAAGGGGTGTCGTTCGTGAGGCGTACAGTGTTGCAGTTTCCAAAACATTTCTTTTAGCAGTCGTAACTGGCGGTCTGGCATTTCTGTGCACACTTGGAGTTCAGTGGAAGAATATCAAAAAGCCGAAAAAGGATGATGCGGAGAAAGTATTGGGTGAGAAAGGTGGTGGCGCCGGTAATGTGCAGGAAACGAGCAAATAATGTCAGAACCGGTTATCTAGATCTTTTACCCCTGAATGTGCAACGACCAGTGCTTATTATTAATTAAGGTGTTCCTGGTGGTGATCATATTGACAAGGTTTCAAAGTGGACACAATTGGCACTTGAATGCTAAAAAGCTTGAAAAGTGGATTTTCAAGAGGGGATCAACATCATGGCTAAGATCTTCTAAAATGTTTCTTCTGGCCAATTGGCGATATCTTTTGAACGTGCGTGCGTGAGTCCAAGGTATCATATGACCGTATGATGTGGTCTCTGAGATGAGAATTACCTCTCCCGCTGGCTTGCTTGCCTTCTCCACAGATGCCTTCGTTCATGGATGTGACTTTTGTATTTCTAATCGCTCTCTCTCTCCCCCTGCGTGGAGAAACGAAAACAAAAACAGAGATGAACTCTATGGTCTAGCATGACTTAGACTGGTAAGATTTTTTCCACAACGATTCGATTGATACTGTAATAAGTATTTTCAAGTGTCAAAGTGTCCAACTGACGGGTACCAGTTTGACGGGCAAGAGGGTCGTTATTGATGTTCTACTCGGTTTCGTTTTGGTAATATTCAAGTTGCACTTTCGAAGCTATAGGGGTGGGTGCGATCACAAGGGCGAAGAGCCAGTGGAATGCGGCTTTTCTAGGCCCTGTTCCATTATGTGAAATCTCATTGTCATCAAAAAATGCCAAATTCAGAGGCTCTTCCCCCTTCGACGATCTTCGTCTATCCAGTTAGGAAATTGGGTGCTTTTAAGACTTTGAGCTTGGCAAAAACAAGGGATAATTATTATGACTGCACCACAAACCATAACCAGTCTATTAAGAGACGGACGAAAGAAGTCAAAGAAAAGGTAGATAACATAATAAGTATATAACATAATTAATACGCAACTGACATAATTAATACGTAGATTACATAATAAGAAGAGGAAATTACAATTAAGTGGGAGAGCAAGTTCCCGTCATTAAACCGTGAATCTCAAGTCACCATCTCCAAACAAAACAAAACCCAAAAAGCCCACGCCATCTGATAAGGACGTAGCTGGGCTACAAAAGAAGAAGACCACAACTTTCAGAAACAAAGAGTTTCTGCCCCGTACCTTTGATGAACTGAGCTTCAATTCCATCATCTGAATAAAGGGAGTGGGTTACGGGGTCTGTTTAATTACCATACTTGCTAGATTTTTGGTATATCTGTCTATTATTTCCTCGTCAGAAAGCTATAGAAATAGTTCTGTAGAGTTAGGAGAGGCTTACAGGACGAATCTGTCTTTTGTCGATGGGTGAGGGGTTTGGTTGAGGTTGTGCAGACTGTTGAGGGGTTCAGGCTTGAGCCCTCTATGGAGCCTTTGTTAGTCTAGGATTTCAAACGCAGGCTGAAAGAGGAAGGAATATGAGAAAGGGCTTACAGGACTTGTATCCGCTCCGTTTCCATCATTTGCTTGTGGGTCTCGTCCCTCAATTACCTGTTAAAACTTGAGATTAGGCTAGCGTTCACCGCGTGCTAGGGGAAGGGCTTACAGTTACACCCGGTCCGCTTCCCTGATCTCTT
This sequence comes from Hymenoscyphus albidus, assembly GCA_911693285.1. NCBI lineage: Eukaryota > Fungi > Ascomycota > Leotiomycetes > Helotiales > Helotiaceae > Hymenoscyphus > Hymenoscyphus albidus. The sequence goes on along the minus strand of CAJVRM010000016.1, from coordinate 130,660 downwards.
GGTGGCTCTGGAAGCTCAATTGCCTGTTAAATCTTTAGGTTAGGGCAATATCTTAAACGCGTGCTAGGGCACTGAATATAAAAAAGGGCTTACAGGAAGTGAATCCTCAGCTGGTCCAGTGGTTACCCATTGTGGGTCTCGTTCTTCGATTACAGTTGCGCCCCATCCGCTTCCCTCCTTTGTGGGTGCCTCTGGGAGATCAAAGGAAATCTATTGAAATTTTAGGTGAGTCCAGAATCTTAAACGTATGCTAGGGCACTGAATATTAGACAGAGCTTACAGGATTTGGATCCACTGGTCTAGCAAATGTGCCTTGTGGGTCTCTCCGCCCAAATCCCTGTTAAAACATTAGGTTAGGCCAGCATCTTAATTGCGTGCTAGGAGAAGGACCCACAGCAGAGACCTCATCCCCTCGTTCCTTTCCCCCACTTACTGGTGGTGGCCGTGGAGCACCAAGAGAAACCTGTTGAAATGTTAGGTGAGACCAGATTCTTAAGCGAGTGCTAGGGTAATGAATATAAGAAGGAGCTTACAGGAGGGCCCGGTCTATTACCACCACCTGATGAAAATCCGCTTCCCGCTTGTTGTGGCTCTCGGGCCTTGACTCTCTGCAAAATCATGAGGTTAGTCCAGCGTTATAATTACTGCTAGGGGAAGGGCTTACAGAATTTGCACCCCTTGCGTTTCCCGGCCTGATTTCTGGCTGTGGGTGACCGTCCCAATTAATCTATTAAAATTTGAGGTTAGACCAGGATCTTGAACGATTCCTAGGTTACTGAATATAAGAAAGTGCTTACAGGAGGACCTGGTCTACTAGCTGGTTCACGGGATCCCTCTTGTGGTTCTCGAGCTTCGACCCCTTTCTAATACTTGAGGTTAGGCCAGTATTATAGTTGCGTGCTAGGGAAAAGGCTTACGGCAAATCCACCCCTTCCGTTTCCCTCCATTACTGGTGACCGTGGGACGGCAAAAGCAACCTATAAAAACGCGAGACCAGGATTTTGAACGAGTGCTACAGTACTAAATATAAGAAAAGTCTTACGGCATTTGGATCTGGTCCACTACCTTGCGAAAATGCTCCGTTTTCCGCCGTTTGTGGCTCTCGGCCCTCGACTATCTGTTGAAGATTTGTAAGAGTTGCGTCCAAAAGGCAGGCTAGAAGCAGAGCGGAAATCACAGAAGGCTTACAGAACTTGGATCTGATGCGCGGGCTTTGAAAATCTGGTGGTTGTTTAGGTTAGAATAGATCACAAAAAACGCTGTTGGGGCTAAAGAGAAATGAAGAACCAAAAAGCAGTTTGCAGCTTACAGGAGTGGGAGTTGTAGCATCTTGAGAAATGGGAGAAGCGGTCAAGAACGGAAGGATGGCAAGCACGACGGCGGTTGAGTAACGCATTTTGAGTAACTTGTTGGGCTCGGTTAAAGGAGTGCGTTCAAGGGAATTGTAAGAGAGAGCTGAGTAGTGAGTGAAGAGGATGGTATTAGGAATGGGTGTTCGGTTTGGACACTTATATATCTTTTCAAATGCACACACTTATGGAACTGATTACATATTGCAAGTTAGCCAAGTTTTTGTTTCTCACTAACGATTATACGACTTTGATGGCCTCCGGTCGATCTCGTCACAACTTCAATGGCCTTTAGCCCTGTAAGCTCACTTCTACCCCATGTTTTGTCCCTGGCCATGGGCGAGGTCCCGAAAAGGTACGAAGTATGTCTCGGAAGCCTCTGGTTCAAGGCTTCCTTTTCTGAGGAACTACTCGTACTCGGTTTCGTTTTTGTACTTACATAATTACACTTTCAGACCTCTAGAAGTGGATGTAAGCTTACGGGTACTACTGGGGTATAGAGCTATTAGGAGTATAATATCTAAGACCCTAGTCTTTTGAATCAAGAGGTTCCGAAGCTCGAGGCTATCAAAAAAGTCTAGTTTTAGCCCTGTAGTAAGACACCCTCGATGATCTACCTCCATTCTGTTGCTGGGAGTGGAGATCTTTTAAGTGCTTTTAGGATTTTAGCTTGGCGAGCTTGTTCGCAATCCACTCAGAAAGCGTAGAATGAGTAAAAGTGGAAGCAAGCGAGAAAACAATTAGGTGGGAGTCCAGATTCACCACGAATAAAGCACGTACCTTAGAACACCCTAGTAGTATATCGCACCTCACATCCACTTACTACATGAAGCTATTTAGAACTACACGTACCTAAGAAAAGAAGCTACTTAATTACCTTCTAGAAGTATGTTTCTAAGGATGAGGAGACATACCTAGGAACACAATATAAGGGCCCTAATTTAGAGACGAGGTAGGTCTCTCTCGCTGAATTGCTAATACGTAGGCTGTCTATTAGATAGCCCCTCTAATACATGATTGCTAAGTCATATTATCCTATCCTTCGAGGTTATTCGTACTCTTCTAATAGGACAGCAATTTACAAGTTGCCCGTGGTGTACCTACTCTGTTCTAGAAAGCGGCAGTTTATCGCCAAGAGGCTATTGAATTGCCGGAGGCTATTGAAGTCGTATGATTCCGATCAAATCACATTTGTTGGGAACAATGGAGATTGAGATTTACATATGCCGATCGTGTGTGTCTTAAGACCATCACTCCAGACAATTTTGAGGGGTTCTCGATCCTTGGAAGGATGATCAGTGGATGCCGCCCCGGATTCTATTAGTTTGGATTCAAGTGGGACCACCTTATGCAGGTTACTGTGTACTTTCTCCCGGTGAACAAAATCAGTGGAAGACTTGGCTTTGGAATTTTTGAGAGATGCACGCAAAATCGACTACGCCAAGTCTGCCACTTACAGTACCTTGTCCACCGGGAGACTGTAAGTCTTACTGTACTACCATTGAGTATACACCACAATTCGCTATAAATCACAAAAAATTGATTAACAGCCACATTTCGCAATTCTTGCGCGCAATTTATCACCGGTATAATGTACTTTTTGTTCTTTTGGCACGGTATTATAAATTGAAGTAGGTGTTGTTATCTGAATGGCGTTGCCGAGGGCTAAGCACAAAGGTTCTTGTTTGGGTGCGATCTACAACTCTTGACCTCCCGAGATCTTTTTTTGCAATTTCCCCCACAACGCTTGGCCGAAAGTTTATCTAGTTTTTACTACGAGTCACTTGCCTGATGGGCGATCTGTAATGCCCAGTTCTCCAGAATCTTGAGCCTCATTAGCTAATGGGAAGAAGTGCTTAGAAGGTCCACAATGTAGACTCTTGGAACCGTGAAGCAAAAACGGCTCTGGTATCTAACTAGCTAGATTAATATGCCTAATAAGAACTAGAAAGGTCTTTTGGGCATATACGCTATAGCTTGATGGCAATAGAGCTAATTTAGAGCTTAAGCCCTTAAGTAAGCGCACAATAGTAGTGCATTAAGTAATAAATAATTTGTTTACTCCCTAGAATCATATAACACATCTTGTAGCTTAGTCTTGTACCAAGGTTCTTTGATACCTCAATATCCTATGTATCACCCTTTCCCAGATTTTAATAGGCACTTAGCTGTACTGTATACATGGTCGGTCTCTTGGTCAGCTGAAAATAGTCCCCATAACACACTACTTCGGCTAGAACTAGAAGCTATACATGCGCAATCGTCCTTTTAACACGAGTCGACCATATGCTTGAACTCGGGACACGAAGCAGTCTATCAACCATCTAACGGTAAAAGAGGTATCGATCAAAAAGACTGAACACGGGGCTGAAGAAGTGGTGTGTATGGTATACTATGGACATTGATCGAATTCAACTAGAGCAAAACGACGTGACTACTGACTCATAACTAAATCGTGAATGGAGAGGTAGTAAGTAGTATCTCCTAATTTCGAAGAGTACCTTTCTTGTTTGTTAAGCTTCTTTGATTACCTGTATAAAGTCCGCAGGATCTTCTGGTCAGTAAACATAAAAATATTTCTGCCTGGAATAGAATAAGCCACAGAATATTAGGAGGATTTGTTGGCTCACTATACCATCTCTCTAATTCAATGGGTAAGTGCGATAGCGTAGCTAGAGACTGTTGAAATACCTAAAGTTATCTTGTTCATCGAAAGATTCTCTAACAGGAACCAGCGAAGATTTCGAGATTCATTGAAAGTAGAAAAAGAAAGATTCGGTTATTTTCAGTGTCTTGAGATATTGTATCAATGGTAAGCTTTCAGTTTTCCATTGGGTGAGGTAATACCAAAGTTTGCATACAACTAGAAGGAAAGAGATCAAGCAAAGTCGCCGGAAAGACTCGTCAATTGCGTGAAAACGGATAACACAAGGCTCCCGCGAAGCGAATACTAGAGTACGATACCCCTAATTCTAAGCGAGAACCTTATACGATTTAGTCGCACTGGGGTGACCCAAGAGCCTGCAGTTTCTCGGTCCGTACACTATCATCGTTAATTCATACAGCGTGTATACAAACTCATCGACTGCTTAATTAGATTTAAGTAGTACTTAAGTTAAGTTAAGTAGTAGATTTAACCAATTAAATCCTATCTAAGTAAGATAATAAATAGTATAATAACTAAAATATAATGAAATTATCTTTAAGTACTAGCTTTTTAAGCTTATTATTATTATAGTAAAACTACCCTTAGGACTCCTAATCCCACTCCCTAGCTACTTAAATAGTAATTAAAGCTTATTAAGTTCTTAGCGACTTAATTTAAATGGCGATTCTTCCTACTCGAGTTAAATTAAGTAGGTACTCCTCTTAGCTCGACTACTCGAATTATACACGCGATGAAGTAGTACTTACTTTTTAGAAAGGTTTCTATTGAAAAGATATTCAGCTAAAAAGGTTCTTCTAAGACTTCAAGTACAGTGCACTACTATCCAGCATTTCGCAGGACACAAAACCGAGATCACGCACCACCCGTATTCTCCATCTCCGTAGCGAACCTTATGACATAACATATTAGTTAATCGTATATCCACCATCCACAACCTATTTCGCGAGAATTAGCATGTATGTAATTGGCGTGGCATAGATACATCATCAAGGATCCGCATATCATCCATCGAAACCATAATTCCTTCGCCAAAATAAAAGGGAGAAAAAGAAAAAGAAAAATAACCCACCAAAGCATGACCACAAACAAAACCCGCCCTATCCCCACACAGCCACAAACAAGCAGCCGCAACTTCCTCCGCAGTCCCCATTCGATTCATAGGTGCTATCGCAGTAGCCGGCCCTAGGGCAGCAGCAAAACTGGGATCGGATTGTGTCATTGGGGTTCTAACAAATATCGATTAGAATAAAAAGTACAACAGGCTTTATATAAGGAGAGATGTACTCACGCAATCACCCCCGGACAAACACAATTGATACGGATGTTATGTTGAGCGTACTAGACCGTTATCGAATTAGCCGAGCTCTCTCCGTGTATAAAGGGGGGCGGAGGGCGTTTAGTAAGATAGAGGAACGGAATTTTACATCTATAGCATCGCATTTGGTCATTGCGATGACTGCGGCTTTACTTGCGCAATACGCTGCTACTTCTTATTAATATAAGTCTTACTCGTATCATAACCTTTTAAGATGGCGAAGAACTCACGAGCGTCTCTTCGTCCTACTAACCCTAGCTGACTGGCGATATTGACAACGGCACCTCTTACACTCTTCCCCTGCAACGGCTCCTGTTTCTGCATCTGGCCTATCTCGGCTCGTGAACATAGCCATGCACCGCGGTGATTGATATTAGTGATGAGATCAAACTGCGCAAGCGAGGTTTCCGTCGACGGGGCATTATTCCCTAGGATCCCTGTACAGTACAAAGACATATCAGAACCAAAGAGACCCCGGGTTGTCTCTACCATCTCAATCCCACCAATACATCACAAATACAAGGGGAAAAAGGGAGACAGACCAGCAGCATTAACAGCATAATCCACTCCCCCATAACCTCACCGTCGCCTCGACCATCCGAATAATCTGGCTTTCATCCAGTAAATCAATCTGGATGATAGCTGTTTTTGACGTGGAAAGCTGCTCGATCGATTTCTTGGTTTCGAGGAGGCCTTCGTGGTTCCGGTCGCTGAGGGCGATTTTGGGACACCCCGCTGAGGCGAATGCTAGAGCGGTTGCGCGACCGATACCTGTGCGGTGATTCAAATCAGTCACTTCCACTATCCAACATAAGAAATAAACTTCTGATGTTATGAGTTAAATGAATCGTACCGGAAGTGGCGCCAGTCACGAGCGCTACGCCTGGGAATTGCGTCGCCATATCTCTATCTCCTTGCGAAACGGTGGATATAGAGAAGGGGTTCGTGCTGTGGGATTTGAAAGAGCTAGCTAGCTAGGTGGATGGATATCATGTAGGTCTGTATTCTTAAACCAGAAGGAGCGTTTTAGGAAGTTGGAGATGAGTATTGGCAATTGAAGAAGGTGGGGGCTAAAGAAAATTGACGATGAGCTTTATCGACGGAGATCCGAACATCCCACCTTCTAGGTATAACGTCATTGGGATATGTTGAAAAAGGGGTTGGGTTTTACTGAAGTTGTTGTTGCGAATTTTGAAGGCATTCGGAGGATTTGATATTACTGGTTTGGAATGTTTGAGGGAGTGGAAGTAGAGGAATATTTAGAGATTGTAAGACGTTCACTGATATCTGCTGATATGTGCCGTCCAGAAAAATACACTTGGTTATTCGTTATCCTTGAAGCCAGGTACCTCACTAGCTGCCTAATTTGGATTAGCGAGGATATATAAGTTTGATAATACCAAAGTATACTCTAATGTCAAATCATTTAACGAACATCTAGGCCTGCGCAAAACCAACAATGCTTATTTTTAATTAAACCTTGACCGACACAGATCGAGAAAGCTATTAATTTTGTTGATATTATAAGGGTTCACTCTCGCTAGGATACTACCGTTATGCCTTCGTCGTCACTATCATCTCCATCGCTCCCAGTCTGCATCTGTTCACCACCATCCATCATTTTCTTCCACTGATCTGCGAATTCTCTCATGGAACTCTCGCCACCCAGACTCGCATCTACCACATCCTTGGGCAACTTGTGCGCGCTGTATTGTGGACTTGTAAAACTATATGCCTCTGGGTCGTCCTTCTTGACTAATCTAATCTCCGGTTTCCATTCCAATTCTTCCACGTCTTCGTCTTGCGTATCTTCATCACTGCTAACCATGATGGGTGCAGTCGCAGATGACTCTGGAACACCAAGAAGTGGTGTAGGTAAAGACATCGTAAGGAGCTCCAACCATGAAAACAGTAGCGGGTCGGTACGTGGAGCCCAAGGATTTATGTCCATAAGTCTAACTTTGTCGTAAGGTTCTGGAATATAAACATCAAACACCAAATTCTCATCTGGAAATGTTGTCTTTATCGTCTTATCAAAGTACTCCAATATAGTATCTCTGAGCTGTTGTCGCATTGGAAACAAGAAATCGAAATGATTCAGGTCTCTCTGACAAATTCCAATTACCTTCCTCCGCTTGACAAAACAGCGGAACTCGCAAGAAGGATTTGCTTTGAACCATTTCTTTAAAACCAACACATATTTTATATCCTCTTGCCGCAGAGATTCGTCTCCGGCGCAGTCGTCGAAGGCGTGTTCTAAGTCATGGGTGATGAAGTCTGAGGATTTGAGTAATAGGTAAATATCGTTAGGAGTCGCACATTCCATGCTGTTCTTCGTCATACTGATCCACGTCGCATCTTTGGGTGACGACCAGTTGAGCTTAGGCGCAACAAGCCCTCCTAGTTCGGTGATTGTATCTTTGATTTGTTGGTGAATTTCTGGAAACTTTAAAGAGGGATCGTCTTCTTCATCCTCGTCCCACCCATCGTCACCGGAGGTGTTGTCATTCGTACTTGGATTAGGTACGGCAGCCTCTGGGGGAAGGACTATGCCATCTTCGCGAAGGTATGTGAGGAACGCGGTAGAGAGAGGAATGATTCGAGATTTGAGGGTCGATGATCGGTATCTGGGGTGGGTTTTTAGCATGCTTTCCTTTTTTCTGAGTTCAGAAGGGGTTCAAGTTATTACTTGGGATGCCAATAATCGTACGAACAATGAATAATATGCGACCTCAAGATGGGATCGAATGGGAGTCTGGTCAAAGGTTGTACTTGGAGGGGTTCTTCAGAGGAGTCTATGGCTGGCATTTTGGCGGACTTGAAATAAATTTTCAGTTATTAACAGCAGATGTTTCGAAAGAAATCTAGAAACTATCGAGCAGAAGAAATAGTCATACCATACGCTTGGTGAATATCCATGAGCGAGTACTCGTAATGAGATTTGAGTCACCAAAACAACCCCCCGAGGGGCAATGGCAGAATCTGGACCCATTTTCTGTAGGGCTGCGCCGACGTGGTGCCGAGAGCCACGCCTGAAGCTACTGCCAAAGTGATCAAGGAGTCCCCAAAGCTTCTACAAGAACCACAGTAATACAACAATCAAAACTTACCTTCTGTTTATGCAATCAGATAACTTCGCAGACAATTATCATGTCTTCAAACGTTGGACTCACTACCCCTCGGGGCAGTGGAACCTCTGGATATGTTCAACGAAATCTTGCACACCTGCGACCCCGCGACCAAGGCAAACCTTACTCCACCGATATCGATAGCATGAAGCACCGACCGAGACAGCCAGATAAGGAAATTCTGGAGCACGACCGGAAGAGAGCTGTCGAGTTGGAAGTGTTTGAACTTAGAGATATGCTAGAGGACGAGGGGTACGTTTCATTCTCCGCTTCCTGTTTATATCCTCCCTGCATTACAAGCTAACGGATGTGGTATAGTGTTGACGAGGAAGAAATCGAGATCCAAACAGAAGGCCTGAGAAAGAAGCTACTGAAAGAGCTCGAAAGAGGTAGAGGAGGTAGCCCGAACGCGAAGGGGTTGAAGATGCATCAAGTGCACGAATTGGCGGAGGCGAAGATCAAGCAGGATAACAAATTCAGAAATGCTCTCGGCATCAGCAAAAATTACGAAGAGGGTAGTCATTGGAAGAGAGATGAAGAGAAAAGGGCAGCAAAGATGGAGAAGGAGGGTCGATCGAAAGAGGAAGAATGATTGAGCGAGTATATGGAGTTTGGGACCGGAACTGGGATCTTGTGGGAATTGGAGTATATGGGTCTTTCTGATGGTATGTGGAACTTTCCGCACGTTTAAGAAATGGGAAATGTAAGATTTTATATCACTTCCCTCTATTACAATTGATTACAAGCCGTGGTCCAATTCTGCCAGAATTTCAGGCTCTTTGAGACAGTTTCGTTGCTGCCTGACGTAGTTAAATGGGCTAGGACTAATACTGACATTTCCAAAAAGCCCAGCAGATACAATTGGGGAGCAAATTGAATCGCTTCACTGTGTATGGCGATCATAGCTTGTGCCTTTTCTCACCGCTGGCAAGCTTCCTGAATTCCTCCTGAGGCACTCCTGAAGCGAATCGTTCGAGTCCTCCAAAAACCTCCGCTACTCCTTGTGCATCCATGATTTCTCTTTCCGGTTTTCTGATCAGAGCCTTGATCTTTATCAAACTCTCTCCATTCAAATGGTCTCCAAGTCTATTTTCAATCTCCTCAAACACAAGCCTCCGGAACTTTTCATCCTCACCCTTTTCACAATCGAATATCTTATTCACGAACCCAACTTGCAAGAGCTCCTCGGATGTTATTCTTTTGCTCATGATCAAAGCTTCATTAGCTTTGCTGATGCCCAGTCGTTGGACAAAGGCTTTCGATGCGCCTCCCTCAGCAACGAGTCCGATACTGGAGAATGGAGTGAGAAGAAATGTTGAAGGAACGCAGTATATAAAGTCGGCGAAAGCTATCAAGGCAGCGGAAAGACCAATTGCAGGTCCATTCAAAGCTGCAACGAGAATCTTGGGGTGCGTGTAGAAGGCATGGGTTATGTTGAGATTGTTGGCCACGAAACTCTGCAACCAGTGTTTTTCTATGTCCCCTTCAGGTCGGGGCTCACTGATGGATACATCTGCTCCTCTGAAGTTTGATATTAGCATCGCTTCGGACCCACATCTCTCGATCCTAATTGAGACTCACGCAGAGAAAAAACGTCCTGCTTCGATGTTAGATAAAGCCACGTCGTAGAATCAGGAATCCATAGTTACCCTTCCCAGTCAAAACTGTAATGAAAACCTCATCATGCGTAGCCACCTCTCTCATATACTTCGCAAGTTGGTAATACCCATCCTGATTCAAAGCATTGAGCTTCGTCTCATTCTCAATCGTAATCACCGCTATCTTCCCTCTATATTCCAGAGTCACTGTCTCGGCCATGGTGTAAATCTGATGATGTCTAGAGATATATAGTTGCAATGTGATTTGATTTGATGTGATATGGGGAAGTGAGCTGTGTTTGAATTGGCTTAGAAACCTTTTCTCTGTATTTAAAGAGGTTGCGCGTAAAAACGTGGGGGATGTCAGATCGCACCCCTGAAGAGCCGAGGGGACCGAGGTATCTTGAGCTGTTAGGAGCTCAATTCAAAGGCTGTGATTGGTTGAGAATGGCTGTGATCCCGTGATTTTCTTCAAGTGGACGGGAGTGCCCAGGTGGTGGGATTTTGCCGCCTTGAAATATACAGTCCTTGCACGATCAGCGAGCATAGGTATTGCGCCCACACCATCCCAACTACAACCCCCCAAACAAATACACCCCCATATACCAAAATGGGTGGTCCCAACCTCGAAGTTTTCAAAGTAATTCTCCCTCCCCCTTCCCTCTCTCCCTTATCCTCTCCTCTCCCCTCCCTCTCCCATCCCATCCTCCTCCCCATACTAACAAGCAATCCATTAGTTCGGGATGTACATCATGTTCCCCATCGCCATAATGTACTACTACGGCACGAATCTCGACAACAAATTCTCTGTCCCGGGCTTCTGGCCGAAACCCGAGCAGACGAATCGTATACCCTTTGAGAGGGAGGAGATACGGAGTGAGCTGGAGAGGTTGAGGACGAGGAGATTGTATTTGAGGGAGAGGAGACTGGAGGCTGAGACGAGGAGGAGTGGGGGTGAGGATGGGGACGGGGGGTCGAGGTGAGGGTTTTTGGGGGAGAGGGGTTGGAGAGGGAATTGGGAATGGCGGGGAGGAATTGGGACTTGGGAATTGGAGTGGGCGGGGTCGGGTTGGTGGGGTGGGTTTGGTGTCCAGGTTGGTACGGGAGATGTTGGTGGGATATTGCGAATTGGGAGGGATATGTATGATGGGTTTCTCGACTGGGTATAGTACATTGGGAGCCGCTGTGGGAGATCTATGATGGCGATATCGAATAGGCACGCTGAGCACTGGCGCGGGAGATTCAACGATGGTGGTATTGGCTTGGAACATCGAGGACCGGGAAAAAGGCGTTTAAATATGCATTAAAGGCGTTGAGGATTAGGGCAAATATTCGACATTGAACGACTGACTGCAAGCAAAAGCTCTACGACTAACATCATGATTCGTTTTGACGGAGAACTGACAGAGTCCCCGCTATATTGTACAAATACATCTTTTACATTTGTTGTACATTCTATGTTTCTTTATGAGTCTAATTTGCTTTGTACATCCTCCCATTCTTCATCAGTCAAACTTCCTTGCGCAACATTCGCATACACTGCCTGGACACATTGCTGTTCCCTCATGAGATTGACGAAATCCAGGAATGGCTTCGTGGATTCTGCATCTAATGGCACTTTGGTATCCTCATTTGGGTCCCAGAGGATCTGTGAACTTTCCGCCTTTAATCCCAAGCTCTTCTCCAAAGATTGCGCCGCAGAAGTTGTTTTATTTGGCTCCGTCCAAAGTACTATACCCCCATCTTCATCGGTCTCTACATCCTCAGCGCCAGCCTCGATCGCCTCATCTAGTACTTCATCCACACCTAGCGATTCATGCGCCTCGAATGATACCCGTCCTTTCTTCTGGAACAAATACGTCGTAGGTGTAGCAGCTCCGCCCGCCTTCTTGACATAGTACCGTAGGTCTTCCAATGTGCGCTTCGCTCTATCGGTTTCGGCTTCGATGATCATGGCTATCTGAGGTGGCACGATAGCTTCTAGTGTGATGTACTCGAGAATCGCTCCAGTCGCTGATTTGCCTTGTCCCCGTGCTATTGCTGCCTCTATATTTGCTTTTGGATATCCGCCTAGCATTTGTGAGCCCGTGTTATATTTCTTCGTCGTCGATGGGACGTGGTACCCCATTATGTACCTTTTTTGGCGTTGACCAAAGCGGTCGCGAGTTTGTAATTCTGGTTTGGATCAGGTCCGCCCACTATATACTTGTTAGTTATCTGCCCAGTAACAGGAAGTTGGTTTTCTTACTTCTCGAAGCAAAGGCTATTTCATCTGAGAGCAATTGGTTGGCTTTGCTTCTTCTATGGTCTACGACACCTTTGTCATGTTTGATTTTGGACCAGCGACTGTGACCTGATTGCGCTGTGGATGTGGTGGAGAATTGGGAGCAACGTGAACATGAGAAGTTATTTCTTGTTGCGCTAGAGCGAAGTCCTCTGGAAAAAGAGGCCATAGTAAATGAATGTGTGCTTGTGAGACTGAGCAAAAAGTGATCTCATGGATGGTTATCCCCAGAAATTCATAAACCCGATGTTATTCCGATATGCACCTTCACGAACGACACAACGCAAGTCTGCTCGACACTGCTGGCGCAAAGCAACCCCTCCTCAATACCACCTCTCTTGCACGTCTCCTCGATCCCCCATAAAGACGTGTCAATGTCCTCAACAAATTTTTCCGCCTCCGCGAACGGATCCCAGGTCGCCCTTCCCTCTCGATCAGAGGTATCCTCAACTCCTGAGCTCGACCTCAAGAAGCTCCAGTCCCTCCCTTCAGAACAACAGGATCTCTACCTGCTAAATTTCGTATCCACCCTCACAAAACATGTTGAAGGACTAGAGCCTGACGATTGCACGGCACAACAATTATATTTGAAGCGAGAGATCTTCCAGATTCTAAATCTAAGTGCGCCGCCGCCTACACGAGTAATCAGGAACAATCTTGGACGATGCCTGGCGCATATACTTGGGACAGGGGACCGGAAACTGCTGTTCGAAACGATCAATGACTTATCAACTATAATAAGCAGCAGTAAGGCCAAGTCAGATGCGGATTTTAGGACCAAGCATGCAGCCGTGTACTGCATTGGTGATGTGTTTGCTGCAGCTGGGGATAGTGCGATTGGGTTGCATCCGTTGGCCTGTTCAGCCTTGTTGAAGTTGTTGAAATATGCACAGAACAACGCGGGTTTGCGAGCGGCTATCTTCAAGGCTGCGGGGAAGATTGCCAGAATGTTGGGCAAGAGTATGGACGAACCCATGACCAGAGATATTTGGAAACAGGCGAGGAGTTATGCTGCCAGTGATAAATCGGCGTTAGTACAAATTGCTGCGTGCCAATGCATGAAGATGTTGGCGAAATATACGCCTTATTTCGACTATCAGAGCGATTTTGAAAACCTCAAGACGGCGGTATGGAAAGCTATCGACTCTGCAAGTCCCCTAGTGAGACAAGCAGCGGGAGAGTGTCTTGCGGAGGTCATGGTGAAGAACTACTCAGAAACTCCAATACAGGATACAGAAGTTCCATCAATCAAGAAATTAAAAAGATCGAATACCAAGCGCAATTCTATGATTGCAGGGGGCGACGATGATGAGATCCAAAGACCAGCAAGTCCTGGGCCCAAAAAGAACCAAATCATCCATTTCTCATTGGCGGATATGCTGAGACAGCTATCAACCTTTTATGTGAAATCATCGACTACGACTCGAGCAAGAGCTGGTGTGGCTGTATGTTACAGCAGGATTTTCAAAAGTCTCAGCGAGCGAACCGTTGAAGCGTCGTACATGAAAATCGTTGATCATCTTACAGTTGATGTGTTGAGTCACAACAACATCACCAATAATAGATATCGGCTTTTGACAACTCGTCGATTTGTACAAATTATCTTGGAAGACGTGATTGGACACAACATCCTTGGTGAAGCTGGCCAGATTGATGCTGCAAAAGCTTTGATAAATGGTGTCTTGAAGAACTATCCCCAAGTCATCAAGGAACGAGCAGAACCATCTAAACACGCACTTATTGCGGTACTAAGTGCTTTGGCATCTTTGATGAAAATCCTTGGTTCCGCTTCAAACGCCTTTGCCGATTCGTGTCGAGATGGATTGTTGCAAGTTCTCCAGCACCCAAGTTATACAGTTCAGATATACGTCTCCTACTGTCACCGTACATTTGCTCTTGCTTGTCCACAGCAACTCCTACCTTGCCTTACAATATGTATGAATAGCGTCAATCGAGAATTGAATCTTCTTCCAACGGGAAGAAACTCGCCCCGTCGTTGTATTGGGTATGCGAATGGTCTTTCGGCTATGATTTCTACGGCGCCTTTACAACCTCTTTACGGATCCGTGGATGTCAATAGTCGAGTGCTGTCTCTTGCTACAGGGCTTTTAAAATCGAGCAGCAAATCCGAATTACGTATTTCGAGTACCCAAATTCAAGTCGCTTGGATTTTGATTGGGGGGCTCATGTCACTGGGGCCCAACTTTGTCAAAATCCACCTTTCACAATTACTGCTTTTATGGAAGAATGCTCTCCCCAAGCCGCTTGCCAAGGATAATACCTCGCAGCGAAGTTACCTCGAATCATCCTTTCTCACACACGTGAGAGAATGTGCTCTAGGGTCTATATTAGCTTTTCTTCAATTCAACAGCAGGCTGTTGACTGTGGATGTGTCCAAGCGTATTGCGGCCATGCTTCAGAATACATCAGCATTTCTGAAAACCATGCCGGCAAAGAAATTTTCTGACGACATTACACAAAGGCTTACTCCTTCCTTGCAACTGCATGATTATGATTTGATGGTGCAGCGTAGGGTACTGCAGTGTTACACCAAATTGGTTAATTTGAGTCCCGCTGGTGGAAGTGAGGCACTGCTTCAGTCTAATCTTCTTACCCTTGCTGTTTCATTCTTTGCTGATCCGGAAAACTATACGCCAAGCTCGTTGAGTTCCTCGATTGCAAATTCTGCTAGTACATTTGACAACATCTGGGATGTTGCTGATAATAGTGGCTTTGGAGTGACAGGAATGGTTCGTGGATTCAAGGTCAAGAAACTTCCAAATGAGCATGAAGGGGATGCTCACGAAGATTGGGCTGAAGAGAGAGGATATGATGCTGCGATTTCTAAAGTACTCCTCTCCCCTATCTGCAGCTCGCTTGAGCACGATTCCTTAGCTTTATATCTTGGCAACCTTGGCAGTCATGACACACTTCCAGATCCGACAGCTACAGAAGTTGTCAACATTGCAATTCAGCTGTTTGCTATTGCATTTCCTCTTACCCCTTCAAAGATCCAAGAGAGTATTCTTGAACAAGTCGCGACATTCATGTCGGCAGGCTCCCTCCAACGAGATCCAGGGCGAAAGGCTGCAATGAATATAAACGTCGCGACCGCCATATACTCAACATTGAAGGTAGCTACAAAAGAGACCACATCCCCGTCTGGAGATCTCGCAAATCCGGCAGTGGAGAAGTCGTTGCAGGAAATCATACGGCCTTTCGTCATTCATCAAGATCAGTACCTAAGAAGCATTGGTTACGAGGCTCTTGCGCGACTATGCAACAGCTCTGGAAACGCATACACAAACCAAGAGGTCAAGTTCCTCATTGATACAATTGTGGCGAACCGTGAGCCGACTGCTCGGGCCGGCTGCGCAATGGCTTTGGGGTGTATTCATTCTCAGGTTGGGGGTATGGCGGCCGGATTCCATCTCAAAACTATTGCCGGAGTATTGATGTCTCTATGTCAAGATCCTCACCCGACCGTTCACTTTTGGGCATTGGAAGGGCTTACCAGGGTTGCTGAGTCTGCTGGATTGACTTTCTCGGGGTACGTTTCAGGCACTTTGGGGATCATCTCACAAATGTATGTTTCGGACACCCACAATGAGGATATCCCCTCACTTCCTACATCAAATCTGGAGTTGGAGTTATCAACAACTGCAGCGATTACTAGATGTGTTGACTCCATGATCAATGTACTAGGCCCTGATCTTCAAGATATGACTACTGCCCGCGAACTAATATTGTCCCTGATCGGGCAATTCCAGGCTGAAGAGTCTACCCTTGTTCTGGCAGGCACTCTGAAGTGTTTGGATCATCTCGCATTGTACGCACCGGGGCATATGGTCTTTGCAGACTATGTTGTACAACTACAAAAGGACTTGAACTCAGTTTACCCAGAATTGAGAGATATCGCGGTTGACGGACTCTACAACTTGATGAAACGTCATTCCGAGGACGTGGTGAAAGCGGCTCAAGAAGGATTTGAAGACCAACTTTGGCTTGCACTTGATTCTGCGCCCAGCCATGAAGGTATCAGAAATGTAATCAGAAATTGGCTACAGCAATCGTGTCTTACTGACACCACGAGATGGCTGGTGAGATGCCAAAATGTCTTGACGATGACGAGATCCAAAGCGGAGGATACTTTCGCTGCGTCTACGAAAGCTAGCGCGATGCCTGATCTCCAAGATGAGGAAGTAGCTGGTTTTGCTGCCGCTGCCGGAGTGGGTGAAGAGAAAGGAGCTGCTGCTGGAGCTGGCCAGGAACCATTGAGGTGGCAAGTTCGAACATTCGCAATGAGCTGCTTGGGTGACATTTTTGTACTTGTAAGCAAAGAAGCATCACCAGATTCGCAGACGCCGGCAGAAATGGATCTGCAAAAGAGAGTCGCCGATGTTATTCGAATGGCGTTCTCGGCTTCCACTTCCAACGTTGTCGAGCTGCGAGTGTGGGGGCTCAAGATAATTGATGCAGTGCTTAAAATGTTTGGAAAAACACCCGATCCGGATTTCTCTGAAGCACCATTACTAGAGCAGTATCAAGCACAGATCAGTTCTGCTCTCACCCCCGCATTCGCGTCTGATTCGTCACCGGAGCTTGCCTCGGAAGCAGTCAATGTCTGCGCAGCTTTCATCGCCACTGGGATTGTTACGGATGTCGATCGAATGGGTCGAATTTTAAAGACCATAGTCACCGCTCTCGAAAACTTCTCGACAGAATCTGAGGTGGCTTCTATTGGGGATCTCAAAGGTCTTAGCTCCAATGCGCAAGTCATGGTAAAGATGGCTGTCTTCTCTGCTTGGGCTGAACTTCAAGTCGCAAGCACTGAGCAGCTCTATCTAGTAGATGTTCTGAAGCCTTATATCGGGACACTTACTCCATTGTGGCTTGCATCTCTTAGAGAATTTGCACGTCTCAGATTCGAGCCAGATATTTCAATGAGCTTAGGCCCTCCGTCCTTGTCCGGCAGTCTTGATAGCATCTACTCCGCTCTAAATCGGGAGACCTTGTTGGGTTTCTACCAAGACTCTTGGTTAAAACTTGTTGACGCTATTGCAAGTCTTATCGAACAAGACAGCGAATTTGTATTCGATGCTCTTGATGGGAAGGACACAGATGCGCCTTCTACAAACGGTCACTCAAAGAGCAATGATATCAATTATCGTGATGAACCTGTAGCTTTCTTCTTTGTGCTCTTCGGTATTGCTTTCGAAGCACTCGTCGCCCGGCCTGGTAGCGATGCGCTAGCCACGAAAGAGCAGACATTGGAAATATTGCAAGCGTTAAAAAAGATACTGCACCCAAGTGTCTCTGGACATGCCATCTATCGTGAGGCTATTTTTTCCGAGACCATGGATCTACTAGATCGATTGGTCCTTACAGAAGGGCTGGACGTTCAAGCAGTCATCGTACAGATCGCAGGAGGCCTGTGTATATCACATCCCTCCGCAACCAAGGCCACGGATCCGGAGAATGGCGATTTGTCCGAAGATATCGAGCAATTGTTTGAATTGACTCGTATCATTGTACTAGTACTCGCCGGACTCCTTCCAAATCTCATTGAAGCACGACAATCTGCTCGCCACGCAATGACTGACGAAGTTGTTGTCCTGGTTCGTGTTTCGTTGAACGCTTTGGTCGATGCTTCGGAAGTCTTTCCGGCAATCATCAAGACTGATCTGCATGCCTGTATAATTCACATATTCGCTACTATCCTTGGTACAGCAAGCTGTCAAGCTGTTGTTGTAGCTCAATCTCTTCCAATACTCAAACGCTTCATCACCAGCATTTCTTCTATTCGGAAGGGCAAAAGAGAAGAGCAGGACACTAATCTCACTCAAATTCAAGGATGTCTCAAACGCTTCTTATCCATCTATCTCAATGCCCAGAAACGAGAAACAGAAGCCTCTCTGCCTTGTGTTAAGAACACTCTCTTGGCATCGACATTGCTTCTCACTAGCGGCAAGAACTACATGTCAACTAGCGAGCCTCTTGTTGCTCGCTTTCTTGAGGGGGTCATTGATTGCCTGAGTGACCGCATGGTAAGTTTTCCAAGCAACGTCTAATTTATCTAGCTAACATAATAAACTAGACTGCGAAGGTTGCTTCCAACTGCATCCGCACCATGCTCCTCTCGTCACATAAGACTCCAGCAGATCAAAGTATTACTCGTTTCCTTCTTCCTCGCCTCGTCGCATTCGTAACAGAAACCGGCTCGGAAGATCCAGAGAATGCGCGTGCTCTCGTCTCACACGCTTTAACGACTTATGTAACTACTCTCACCGGCCCTCAGAGAGGTGTTGCGATGTCTGTCATTGTGCCGACTCTTCTCTCACGTGCGAATAGTGAGGGTGAAGGCGTTTATAATGAAACCAGTAGTCGTCTTTTGGAGCTAGCTGCTAGTGATCAGGCGGCATTTAGAAGTGTCGTTGGTGGAATGGGTGATGCGCAGAAGGGGTTCATGGAGAGTGTTATTATGAAGGGCTGTGCTGGTAGGGGACACAAGAAGGTTGAGAGTGGAGATGATGAAGGGAAGGAACCTACGATTGCTTTGAGGATGAACTTTGGTGGTTGAGAGGATCAGGTTAATTGTGGTTCAGGATTGATACTGTAGGCCCTGGTTGGGTGAAGAAATGTGAGATGAATCATAATGAAATATTTCGATATCCATGAGGTACCGGGGGTTTCCTTTGGTTTTTGGGTTGGACTGGTCACGAGACCGGTAGAGAGAGCCGTATCTCATTCAGAAGAAGATCCGAAAGGTAGGGTGGGAGGGGTGGTGGGAAATGTACTGTAATTGGATGCTTGGGTTTATTGGTCGCGTCCTACGAGAAGGGGGCTTACATACCGTGCTGCATGTGTAGCCCCCACCTTCGAGTGTATATACCGGTACCTATTGATAGAGAAGAGAAGAGTTTATAAGCCACTAAAAGTACGTCGTTGACGATGTCTAGACGTGCTCCCGGGATTCTCTGAGAGAAAGAGTTAGTGACTCCCGAGATCCTTCAAGCAAGCCTGTTTTTCTACTTCTGACTGTATGCAGTACCGATCAGAGTTGACCACTCGTCCTCAACGACAAAAACCGCCATCTATTAGGCAGTCTTTACGCCCACCCTGCTTTTCTGGACTCACATATAACGAAAGCCCATAGAATCATTTACAAGTCCCTCACCACCTATCCCTATCCATTCCCCCATCCATCCCACCCCTCCCCAACCCCGGAATAGGCAACCTCTCCTATTCCTGAACCGTCACAAAATGACAACTCAGGAAACAAAAACAACCAAACTCAAGCTCCGCACAGCCCTAGGAAGAGTCTACCGTGACGTCCTCAATACCCCCCCTCGAGACTGTACCGAAGAAGAGATCCCCGTCATCTCCCTCACGCCGCTGTTTTTAGATGACGACGAAGGAGTAGAAGATGGAGATGGGGGTGTATGTGTGGGTAGGCAGGCGAAGAGGAAGTTGGCGGCGAAGATTAGGAACGCGGCTGTGGAGACGGGGTTCTTTTATGTGAGGGATCATGGGATTCCCGGGGGTGTTATTGAGAGGGCTAGAGTGGAGGGATGTGGTGAGTTTTTGTGTGAGGGGAAGGGGAAGGGAAAGGGAGGGGAAAGTGCTGATTCTGGGATTGTAGGTTTTTTAGACAGAGTGAGGGGGTGAAGGGGAGGGTTAGTCAGGGGCTTTCGAGGGGGTTTAATGGTTGGAGTGAGTTCTTTCTTTCTTTCTCTCTTTTTTTCAGTCCATGTTCTTTGGGAAACATGCAGCTCATACACTCTCTCGCTTGAACCCCTAATATTGTTTATCAACCATCCATCTGATTCTCACCCCCACTGTGAGCATCTAAGTACTACCCAAGAACTCCTCAAATCCTCAATTCTACGATCCTCTTTTATCTTCTTATACTATAGTAAGATTCCTAACAACCACACAGAAGAGTCCGGACAAACAAACATAAGTCCCGGCGAAACAGCCGATCTTAAAGAATCCGTTGGTCCTTTCCATTTATATTCCAGAGAGGTTCCTGTTTTTAGATTTATTGTGATTTGTTATGACTGATTGTGGTATTTTCAGTTCATGTGGCAATACGATCCTAAATATGATCCTGATCCCAAACCTCTTGACGATATCCCGGAGGAGTTAAAACCGCATTTGCGAGCTGAAGAATTTGTTTGGGAAGGAAGTGTGTACACCCCCATCACGCCTCCCTTCAAATCTGTCCGAAGAAGATAAAAGGGGGTAGTCTATCCAGAACTATCCCCTTCCTCTACGAACCACCGCTAAAAGAACCACCACTCACCCCCCCAGCCTCCCACCTCCCAGCCTTCAAACCCGCCCTCCTAACCTACTGGTCCTCCTGCCTCACCCTCTCCCGGCAACTCCTCCGCATCGTCGCCCTCTCCCTCTCCCTGCCAGCGACCTACTTCGACAGCCGGGTAACATATCCAGGGGCCGACGGCGTGATCAACTACTACCCACCCGTCACTCCGGAGCAAAAAGCCGTGCAAACCGTGGGACTTGGGAGCCACACGGATGTGCAGCTCTTCACACTGCTCTGGCAGGATATGACGGGTGGACTGCAAGTGTTGAATCGGCAGGGTCAGTGGATCAATGCGAAACCCATTGAGGGGACGCTGGTGGTTAATATTGGGGACTTTTTGATGAGGTTGAGTAATGATCTCTATCGGAGTACTGTCCATAGGGTTTTTAATTTTAGTGAGGGGGAGAGGATTTCTATGCCGTTCTTTTTTGGTGGGTTTTCTTTTTTGCTTGTTGCAGGTCTTCTTCCTGTTTGGTCGTTGCTTGCGGGTGATGGGGTGTATGCTGATGGGACTAATAGGGTTGAATTTTAATTGTGTGGAGGGGGTTATTCCTACGTGTTGTTCGGAGGAGAATCCGGCTAAGTATGAGCCGATTTCTTGTGGTGATTGTGAGTTCGCTTTTCTCTCTTCCGGGTCTGAGTAGGAGGGTTGAGCTGATGGTTGGATAGGGTGTCATCTTAGGTTTAGTAAGGAGAAGGAGGAGTTTGAGGAGAAGATGGGAATGCAAGCGAAGGCGCCGAGTGGGAGGGTGATTGCTGCTTGAACGTCTGTGGATGGTAAATATGGTTGTAATATCAGACTGTGTAATCTTGGAATGGGACTTGAATTTGGTGGGGCTTTCCGGGATGTGTTTGGAAAGGTGCTTTATCTTTTTTCTGAAGAAAAAAGGAAATAAGAATATGGATTAAGAGAACCCATGCTCCAAACTCCCTTTGATCATCTTAGGTCTACTGGCCGTAAAAAGGTAACACCTTGACTCACCAATGAGATACGCAGACCAATTGACCACAAAGTCAAATTCCCAATCCCAGTTTCCGAATCATAAATTCATAAACTCATAAATCGGAGTATCATCCTCCCATCCCTCTCTCAAACAACTTTCTGCACAAGCTCAATCAAATCAAAAAAGGCCTCTCGTTCCATATCCACCTTCTCCAGTCCCAACCCCACCAACACCGTCCTCCTCTCCTCCGGATCCCTCTTCGCAATCGCCGTCACAATCTGACTCGCATACAAATGCCCCATCGTCTCCCTCTGGTCACCACCAGCTCCAAGTAATGTCTTGGGCGTGAGATGGTTGAGGGATAGCATATCTCCACTGTCGGAGGGTAGCGCGGTATCAAAGGATGTTGGTGAGGCTGAGGGGAGCGGGACTTGAATCTATTTCACATTAATACATATATTATATATGCGCTAATAAGAGGGAAGAGATACCCATTGTGCTAATCGTCCGCCTTGGGAAATGGTGATCAAGATCTTGTCTGCGAAGTACATGGAGCAAAGATCTGTTTCCACGCCGTTTACGAGACCGGCTACTTCTTTTGTTTTTGCGGGGAAGGGGGAGGATTCGAGACCGCTGTTGTCGCCTATTTGTAGGGCGTCGAAGCCATTGGGTAGTGTTGAGGCTGTCATGTTTGGTTTGGTGTGGTGGTGTTGGTGTTGTGGTTTTGAGAGCCTTTCTTCAGCCTTGTTGTGGCGTCATCGGCGATAAGATTAGATTGAGTTGATGCCAGGAGCAGGGGCAGGCAGGTGAAAGCTTCCTTCTCTCGCTTAGAGCTTCGCTACTGCAGTCTACTTTAGTATGAGCTCTACTGCTCTACATCACTTCACTAGACATGGTGAAAATTGTGTTTGAGAACTGGAATGGGCAAGTATCTTTTGTTACTTTGGTGTAACTTATGGCAGAGTGACTCGACATAGATATATTTGGAAAATCTTGTAAGTTTTGTTCAGCGATTAGTCTTTGTGTCCTAGAACTATACTGTAAGATTACGGAGAGTGGGTATGCGATATCTTTACGTCTACTCTGTCTGGATATCGGAATCCGGAATTTGTCGTAATATCTTCGTACAGGTTGTTTGTAAGCTGCTGTTAGATGTGCATATTTTGCTTGTCTCGAAAATAGGTAGGTTTAATAGATAATAGTCCCCGTTAACGTAATAAGTTTAAGAACACACTACAGTATAATGTATGAGAATATGGTTATGAATTATGATTCATCTTGTAAACAACAACAGAAAAGAATAAAGCGAAAGGTGTATAGACCCCTAGACAGAGGTGCCGAGCTCCTGTGCATCAAGAATTGCCATAATAGAGAAGCGTTAGCTCTCTTCTCCATACCAAGCTTCTGCTGTTGTCGTAAAGTCCGATTAGGGGTTTTTGATGTAGCTCGCTTTGTACTTGCCCTCAATTCAGTATCATCAAGTTCTCTAACGAGAGTTACACAACACCGCAAGGAACAGCGCTCTATTTGATTACCCAACAAGCAGGTATAAGTTGAGGTTCACAACTTTCTCAACCTCAACTCATGTTTCTAGAATTTGCCGTGTGGATCGTCCTTCTCATATTGCTTGCATTTGTTAATCGTTGGACTCCTCCTACCTAAGAGACCTCTGCAAGAGGACTAGCGTTGTTTTTGAGCACAAGAGGCCACTCTCATCCACCTCTTTTTTCCCTGCGGTTTCTTCACTATGTGAGCCGTTTTCAGAAGAACAGTGACCTACACGTATCTTGTCCATCACCACCTGCCCATTGATACAATCTCCGATAGAGTGTATTGCACCATTGCGGGCATGCTGAGCGGCCTGCCTAGCCTTTGTGTGACCCTCGATACCTGAACGAGCTGGAATAAGACGCAACTCCACTTCGATACCAAGAGAGATCAACTGCTCAGATGCGAAAATAACTGCTGCAATCTGACGCAGGCCCGAATGATTCGTTCCTAGTGTATGTAGGGTTGTTTGAAAACGAATGAATGATTTTAACGCAGAAATGGTAGTTGTATAAATGCAAACCACTTTCGGCCGTTCATCCTCACTGATCTCGCGGCAGTCTTCCCAAGCTGTATAAAGGGCTTGGGCAATTGCATAACGTTGCAATTCATCCACCGACTTAATAGGTTTCCGAGGACGCCACGCCCTTTCGATCCATTTATCGTCTTTGTTGGAATATCGAACAAGGCCTATGCCAGCGCGAGCATCGGATTTTTGGATAGATTCGTCGTCAGGTTG
The DNA here is from genome assembly GCA_911693285.1 of Hymenoscyphus albidus. Lineage (NCBI taxonomy): Eukaryota > Fungi > Ascomycota > Leotiomycetes > Helotiales > Helotiaceae > Hymenoscyphus > Hymenoscyphus albidus. Next base: position 106,761 of record CAJVRM010000016.1, on the reverse strand, counting down.
AACGCCATGGGTCCAGTAGATTTCTCTGCCGTAGCCCGAAAGAGTTCTATTGTTATAATCTTGCGTTGCCGCTTCCAGGGCAGTAGCTCTAGTGGATATCGTCACTGTTCCGCGGAAAAGGGTGCATTTGAGGATATCCTTTAGCGGAATCTGGATCTGTGGGCCCTGGGGTTTTGGCTTTGGTGGATTTGGTGTCGGCCATGGCTTTGGCTTTGACTTTGGACGGTCACCTCTTGCTTGAGTGAGAGTACAGAGGTTGCAGCCAGGACATGTGGGTAAATTGTGTTTCTCCAGTGTGAATTGTTCTCGCTCGTGTGCTCTTCGAGCTCTTCTCAAAGCATTTTTGTCGAGTGGTGCCTGAGTAGCCATGTTTGATAATGAATTTTATCTTAAAGTGATGTGACGATTTTGATATTTCGTGTGCTATTTTGCTGATGGTTGCTGAGTTAAGTACCCAAATGTCAATAGATGCTTAGAGGAGAATTCCAGATGGTCTTATGCAAGATGAGCTCCGTGAAGCCATATACCACTAGACTCCACTAGATCTGCCCTAAAGTTTTTGCCCGACATCCCTCGATCGTCATTATTCACCCTTCGCTAGAACAACACTAGAGTGCAGAATTCTGGGCTATTCACATAGCCGCGAAAGCGGTGCTTCCCACTCTCCGTGCTAATTTAGTGTGTGTTAGTTTATAGAGACAGATTCCGGGGAAACAAGTCACTAAACAACCCTACTTGCTGCCACTAAGGTGAATAAAAGGAAAGTAGCAATTATACTCTTTGAAAGAGAAAAATGACAATGATAATAGAGCAGAAGGATCCTCGACGATAATCGTATATCCCAGTAGGAGCACGGGAACACCTGATCTAGGTGTTCTACTACCTGGATCAGGTGCTCCCGACTACCTGATTTAGGTGCTCCGGGAACTTTGAAAATTTAAAAATTTATAAATCTACCAAACTCTCTAATTATAATAAGAATACTTATCTATATATAACGTGGTTTATCAGCGAGTCGATCATATCAGCGAGTCGATCACTTTTCCTTGGCACTACCTCCTCAAACTTCAACACACGTTTTCTTCAACTATTTACCATGGAAATTCAAACTCAAGAAGCGCGAATTACTCTAGCTATCGAGGCTATTCGGTCGTCCAAAAAACTAAGCAAACGCTCTGCGGCAAAGATCTACAATGTACCATATACGACTCTTTCCGACAGAATGGCTGGCCGAACCTACCGCCCAGATTCTCAAGCCAATTGTCATAAGTTGACTGAGTTAGAAGAGGAAGTGATTATTCGGTATATACTGGATATGGATTCCAGAGGATTTGCGCCCCGGCTCGCTGGTGTAGAAGATATGGCTAATTTTATCCTTGAATCGCGGGGGGGAAGACGCGTCGGCAAGCTCTGGGCCCATCGATTCGTACAACGACAACCAGACCTTAAGACGCGTTTTAATCGCGTTTACGACTTCCAGAGGGCCTTATGCGAAGATCCTGACGTGCTAGGCGCATGGTTCCGGCTAGTAGAGAATATGAGGGCGAAATATGGGGTTACAGACTCCGACTTCTACAACTTCGACGAGACAGGCTTTATGATGGGTGTTATTTGTCCTAGAATGGTTGTTACTCGTGCAGACCGACGTGGTAGAGGCAAGGCAGTTCAGCCAGGCAATCGGGAATGGGCTACAGCAATTGCCTGTATTAATGGGGAGGGCTGGAGTATTCCTCCATTCTTGGTAGTTCAGGGCAAGAACCATCTCTCCAACTGGTATACCGACGGCGGCCTCCCACCTAACTGGGTTATGAAACCGACAAGCAATGGTTGGACAAATAATGAAACAGGCCTGGAATGGTTAAAGCACTTTGATAAACACACTACAGCTCGTGCAAAGGGTCTGTATCGAATACTAGTTTTGGATGGGCACGAGAGTCATGAATCGGCTGAGTTCCAAGACTACTGTACGAAACACAACATTATTACTCTTGGACTACCTCCTCATTCATCCCATCTAACCCAGCCACTTGATGTTGGGTGCTATAGTGTGTTAAAACGAGCGTATGGTCGGCAGATTGAGACGTTTATCAAGGCCCATATCAACCATATTACAAAGGTTGAGTTCTTTCTAGCCTTTACAGCAGCATACAAGGAAACAATGACAGTCCTAAACTGTCAGTCTGGATTCCGCGGAGCTGGCCTAGTACCATTTAACCCGCAAGCAGTGCTTTCAAAGCTTGACGTAAGGTTACGGACTCCAACTCCCCCTCGGACGTGTAGTGCCAACTCCCTCCCCTGGGTGTCCCAGACCCCTTCCAACCCAACTGAAGCCCTTTCACAATCAACTCTTGTACGAAATCGTATAGCCTGTCATCAAGGAAGCTCGCCAACTCCACTTTTTCAAACAGTTGCTGCGTTAGCAAAGGGTACAGAGCGAATGGCACATGAGATGACCCTTTTGTCTGCTGAGGTCCGTACCCTTCGCGCTGCAAATGAAGCCCTAAGTAAACGCCGTAGGGCTAAAAAGACTCGTGTCCGCCAAGGAGGGGCACTTATAGTAGAGGATGTACAGGATATGTTAGCTCAGGAGGATGTAGATGAGCAAGTACGACGCGACATGCGTGAGGCGGGGGTTGGTTATAAGGAGGGGCAACCTTCTAGGCGGCGCTGTAGAACTTGTGGAAAAGCTGGTCATAACGCGCGAACTTGTCAAGAAGTTATAGATATATCTAGTTCGTCAGATATAGAGAGCGATAATTAATTTAATATATTGTGGTTGATTTATTTAGGTGTAAAGTTCTGTGCCAAGAAGAAGTGATCGACTCGGTGATATGATCGACTCGCTGATAAACCACGTTACCCTTAATATATTATAGTATTCTAAGTACTATAGCGTTAGCTATAAACAATTTTGTTTCGGTTATTCTTTAAAAAATCCCCCCTCTAAACTCCCTTGGAATTTTTAACTTTCCTCGCTTAGTACCTAGCTAGGTACTAAGCTAGTACTAGGTAGTACCTAGTACTTAGTCGGGCCGGTCAGAATAATACCTAGGCGCGCTGCAGGGCTTAGTCCGACTATCGGGAACCTAGAATAGGATACTTTTACTGGTGTTTTAAGCTAAATTACGTAACTATGCGTACCGGCTACATATGTCTGTCTGTCGGTCGTCTATCTATCTATCTATCGGTCTGTCTATCTATCTATTAGTCGTCTATCTGTCGTATAAGTCCCTCCCTCCCTCCTATCCCTCCCTACATAAGTACTGTCCCCCTTCTCTTACTTCCTCTACTCGTAAGTACTATCTCCTACTCTCTCTTCTCTTCCTCTACTTATAAGTCCCTATTCCTTTTATCCCCCTTCCCCCCTTTTCCCCCTACGCCTCCTTAGTAAGTAGGTAAGTACGTATACGTAGAAATAGTAGAATATTGGTCCGCCCTTCCTCTATATAAAGCGACAGGAAGAGGAAGGGCGGATCGGAGATAAAGAATAGTAAGAGGGGTATTTAAAACTATATATCTAGGAGTACCTGAATTAGGTGTTTTTTAGCTATTTTGCACATATATTAGATATTCCTATACTATATAGGGTAGTGTTTTAGGAGTACCTGAATCAGGTATTTTAGGAGCACCTGATTCAGGTGTTTTACTCCTACTGGGTATATGCTAAAGGAACGATATTTATAGCCGCAATATAGCAGATTGCTCTGCTATTCTTACGACTTGTAAAACAATTGTTCGGAAATCGTACCTAGCAAAAATGGAATTAGTTGGTCCACATTTCTCAGGTTACTTGTTACAATTATTCACTTGGAAGAAATAACAGGCCACGGAGGTGAAGTCGAGGTGAGGGATACAACCTTATCGCCGATCGCAGAGATAAGAGAGCGGTGGCAGTGCAGTGGCAGAAAAACAAAAGATTTGAAGCTCCCCTCTGCCCACCCGCAGGGAACAATTTCAACCTCACAACCTTTTCAATATGCCGCCCAAATTTGTACCTAGACAGCGAAAGCACAAGGTCATTGCGCGACTGAAGAACAATGGCGAAAAATCACAGCCTCCCGTCGTCGATTCCAATGCCGCCGAGCACATTCCTGCAGCGAAATCCGAGCTCGAGGAGAAGAAACTCCGTATGAAAGAGGAACTGCGAAAAGAAGGGCAGAAGATCAGCGGAAAGAGAGCAAAGCGATTGGAGAAATATATCGATATCAAACTAAGAAAGGACGAAAACAGAGAGTTGATTGCGAGATTGGCGAACTCGAAAACCGATACCAGTTTATTTCAGAGCAGTAGAAAGTTAGGCCAGGGACGAGAGACGAAGAGAGAGAAATTGGGCAGGGCTCTGCGGGCGCAGCAGGCTGGCATTGATCTGGATAGTGATAATGACGATATTTTATTCGAGAAACGAGTCGTTCGTGAAGTTGGGGACAAAGTATCTCCCGACGAGGACGAGGATGAGGACGAGGAGGACGATGGGCAACCAACACCAGGAGGAATTTTCCAAGTGCCCGTGGCAAAGGCTGTCGCAGTGCAACCGGCGACAATTGCTGTCGGATCTGGGTTGAAAAGGCCGCTGGATTTGGGAGAAGACGGCAAACCAGTATTAAAGAAGAGAAAACGAAGAGGGGGAATAAAGTCAAAGGTTTCACTCATGCCGGAAAAGCCAGAAGAGCCAGAGTGGGAAGGGTTTAGTTCTGCGTCGGAAGCATCGAGCAATACAGACGAGGATTCTCAATCTAGTGCAGACGAGGATGGACAGTCGGTGGTCTCGGGAGAGGAACAAGAAAATGATCAGTCAGAATCGGGATCTGATTCTGATTCAGAGGAGGAAGATTCCGAAAAAGAATCATCAGAAGATGAGAGTGAAGGAGATGGTGAAGATGAGAAGAAGGAGCGGTCTTCAGCTTTCAAATCTTGGGCAAATCAGCAAGTAAACGAAGCTCTGGGATATGAAACTGTATCAAATGTCGCAATGGCAACAGAAACACCCAAAATAGAAGGCTTCCAACCAAGAGCTCCAGAACAAGATCCGCTTCCAAATGAGTTGCAACCTACCACAAATGTTACTAGAAAGGCGTTTAGTGTCCCAGTTCAGCGTACCTCTGAAATTCAAACAGTTCGGCTGCAACTTCCAGTTGTCGCTGAAGAACAAAAGATCATGGAGGCAGTGCACAATACCAATCTGGTGGTTATTTACGGGGCAACTGGATCAGGAAAAACTACACAAGTTCCACAGTTTTTGTTCGAAGCAGGTTATGGTTCTCCAAACTCACCAACACCAGGAATGATTGGTGTTACGCAACCTCGAAGGGTGGCGGCAGTCAGCATGGCCAAGCGTGTTGGTGACGAAATGGGAGACCATGGTGAGAAAGTTGCTTATCAAATTAGATTCGAGGGGACAGTGAAAGCACAGACTGCCATTAAATTCATGACCGACGGTGTACTTCTGAGAGAAGTTGCACAGGATATTGCTCTTCGAAAATATTCAGCAATTATCATTGATGAGGCTCACGAAAGAAGTGTAAACACCGATATTTTGATTGGCATGCTCAGCAGGGTTGTGAAATTACGAGAAGAGATGGCAGCTGAGGATAACTCAATTAACCCTTTGAAGCTTATTATCATGTCAGCTACATTGAGGATTACTGATTTTACACAAAACAAGACGTTATTTTCGAAACCACCGCCAGTACTTCAAGTCGAAGGAAGACAATATCCTGTCACAATACATTTCACCAGAAGAACGAATCATGATTACGTTGAGGAAGCTTTTAGGAAAATAAGTAAAGGTCATCGAAAGCTTCCACCAGGTGGCATTCTAGTCTTTTTGACAGGACAAAATGAAATTACCCAACTCAGCAAGAAACTCAAGGAAGCATTCCGGATTGGACACACTTCTTCTGGGCCGCAAGTTCGAATCTCTGGTAAAGACGCGCCTATTGAGGCGGAAGATATTGATTTTGGCGATTCTGTTATGGAGCAAGACGACGACTATGATGAAGATGATGATCTCGACATCAATGTCGATGAGGAGGATTTCAAATTAGAGGGCGAAGAAGAAGAATCCGGTCCCGCCAAGATGCACATCCTTCCACTCTACTCATTGCTGCCAACCAGAGAACAATTGCGTGTGTTTGAACCTCCACCTGACGGATCTCGACTTGTTGTATTAGCAACCAATGTGGCTGAAACCAGTTTAACAATACCAGGAATTCGGTACGTTTTTGATTGTGGTCGGTCAAAGGAGCGAAAATACGATAAAGATACTGGTGTACAAAGCTTCGAAATTGGTTGGATCAGCCAAGCAAGTGCTAGTCAACGAGTTGGTCGTGCTGGACGTACCGGACCGGGTCATTGCTATAGACTCTACTCGTCTGCTGTGTACGAAAGAGACTTCCAAGAATTTGCTGAGCCCGAAATCTTGAGGATGCCAATTGAAGGTGTTGTACTTCAACTGAAAGCTATGAACTTGCAGCATGTTATAAACTTCCCTTTTCCTACACCGCCTGATCGCCAAAGTCTTGCAAGCTCAGAAAAGTTGTTAACATATTTGTCTGCTATATCTCCAACTGGCCAAATTACATCAACTGGTGCTACTATGTCAATATTTCCACTATCTCCTCGATTCGCAAGAATACTACTTGTTGGACATCTACATAATTGCCTGCCATATACCATCGCTTTGGTAGCCGGATTATCAGCAGCCGATATATTTATCCCAGAAAACCAAGTTGTTCCCGTCATTCCACCCAAAGGGGAAGATGAGCATTTCACGAGCGCCGATCGAATCGCTGAGGACGCAAGAAATACCATCCGACGCCAATTCAACAAGGCCCAAAAGGACTGTTGCTTCCTGGATGACAAATCAGATGCCATCAAACTCCTCCAAGTCGTTGGCGAATTTGCTCATGAGCCAACAGAAGAATGGTGTCGAGAACATTTCGTCCGATACAAAGTGCTAAAGGAAATCCTACAACTTCGACGACAAATCACAGATCTCCTCCGCACAAACATCACCGCCTTCGCAGGCCTCAAATACCAAGAGAAACTCGATCCCCCATCCACCAAACAAGTCAAGGCCCTCAAACAGATGGCCGCATCCGGCTTCATAGACCACATCGCCATCCGCGCAGACCTATCCCCCAACCCACCCGCCATCCATCGCAAACCAACCCGCGCAATCGACGTCCCCTACCTTACCCTCTTCCCCACCCACCTCCGCAGCGACGACGAGGACAAAGCCGTCTACATCCACCCCTCCTCTCCCCTGGCACACCTCAGTCCCCAAGAATGCCCCGATTACATCGTTTACTCCTACCTCCAACGTGCTGCTCCTGCGGCCGCTACGCCGGAGAAGATCCCGAGGACCAGAATGCATGCTCTTACTGATATCACTGGGGGCCAGATTGCGGCGCTGGCGAAGGGGACCCCGCTGTTGCATTATGGGAAGCCGATTAAGGAGGTTATGAGGGGCAAGGAAGGAGATGGGGGTGTGCGGGAGATCTGGGTAATTCCTTATTTGAGGTCGGAGGGCACGGGAGGGGTTGGGTGGCCGTTGCCCGCGAGGAAGTTGGAGCAGAGGAAGGTTGCTGGGAGGGGCTGGGTTGTTGGTTGAGTTATTGGATGGCAGATGAGGAGAATATAATCTTACCGTCAATATTATACTTGATTGCATTTTTTGCCGTCTGGGATGCTGATTGCGTGTTTTTGAGCCATCTGTTTCTTCCCACCTAAAACCGTCTATTCAGAACCCACCACCACGTGAACGAAATAAGCTGTGGCGTTTTTGAACTTGATATTACTTTTTTGTGAGACTAATGTTTGTCATTAGTACGTACAGTATAGTGGATTTTAGGTAAAATATATTTTCCCTTTCAGAAGCAAAAGATAGGTAGCAAGTGAAAAGTGGTAAGTGAAAAACGGCCATGTGACCAGCGGCTAAACATCGGCCTTTGACACACGTGATAAAGGCCCCACTCTCAGCCCTTCGCCTTGAGTATTTTATAACGACAAACAAGTAGATCACTGCAACCAAAAAAGAAAAACGGGGACAGTTGGGAGGTGCCAGGCGTGGTTCACTCGGAATTCTGCACCGTGTGCTGTGGATCGAGGATGACAAGGATTAAGCCATTAACATAGCCGGTCAGGGCTAGCCTTTTGCTTTTTTGATGATTGGATTATTCTTTTTTGTTCTCTTGTACGAGTATTCAGTATGATATCTTAATCTCCTCTCCTAGATTCTGGATTATAACTAGTAGCTTCTCAGTATCTTTTCGTAAGGGATGAGTTTGAAACCTTTAGATGTAGTGTAATCTTTACTGGTGTCCTTGATTAGTCCTTCTTTTGGATAGTATGTATGAATTTTGCCAGATCAGTAATGAAATTTTAGGTACAAGGGTAGTTTTGAAGATGTAATTGATAGATGGACATCTTTTATGGGTACTGGCGACTAGGTCGTGGGCGTCTTGTGAGACTTAGTTGTCAGTTATTGTGAATCTGATGTTTGGTTTACTAAGCTTATTAATCCTTTGCGAGAAAATTATAGACTTGAAAGATCTATACTGTACTATGAATTACAAGACCTGTACGTGCAGATGATATCGAAAGTCTGGTGCAAACTTGCGATTGGGGGAAAGGATGGGCTACCTTGAAGCGTTGGTTTTGGGTTTCGATCTTAGTGTTGGTGTTACTAAAGAGGAGGGGGGTTGGGATAGAAAGGGGGTTTTGAGGGTGGAGGCAAATGTTGGGGTATTTGTATAGGAATAAAGGGGTATGATAGAGGTATTGAACAGGTGCGTTATGAATCGGTTGGAGGTTTACGTTGGTAGTTTTAACCAGGAACATTAAGGACTGGGAAAAGGCGTTCAATTCTACATTGAAGGTGTTGAGGAAGGTTTTGCTGTTTTGGTTATTTTTCTTTTGTCTGGTAGTATAGAGCAATTGGGTGAGCGAGTAACGCTATAATTGAGAGCAGTCGCTAGTGAGTAAAGTTAGATGACGAACCCAGATGAAAGTATAGGGAGGGCAATGGACGTCTTAGACCTGCTAGAGTTTCACTGTGTTACCAGGCCCACTCTTGGTAAGGCTAAGATTGATTGAACTGGTCCACTAAATTTACGGTACTGGAAAGTTACATTAAAGAAGTGATAGGCCAAACAAGGGGATTCTTGGCGTTTTTACAATCAACTCTCTACTTGTCTTTAACTTTATTTTCTCAAAGTATCAACCAACCGACTTCTACTGATTACACAGACAACATTCCAATTCAAATAGGGCTCTAGTAGTAGACATTCACCAATACTTGCGGACTTTCACATCGTATTATCTTTATCTTTGAAGCCAACTCCTCAACTTAGAACCCTATCAAGCAGCACGTTTTCACATTTAACTCCGAACCTCAAGTTTGAGAGTCTTACTTACGCCTTTAGACCTTCTCTAAAGTATCAGACTTTGAAATTCGACAAGACTCGGCTTTATCTTCAACTCAATACCCCGATCCGAAAGCCAATAAGATGGTTGTAATTGGCGGTCCAACCTCTGAAATAGAGGTTCGCCTTCGAAAGATCACTGGCACTGGCGACAATTTAGATCCAATTTACTTCGACGAATACGCCTCTACGTCAGAAAGAGAGCCCCAAGACAACCTACGAAAAGAACGCTGTATTGTCCCCGAAGATATCAACTACGCCATTGAGGTTGTCTTCAAGAAGGGGTTTACCATCGGAAAATATGACGCGGAATGGTGCATTTACGTTCGTGATTTGAGTTCAAAAACTCGACTTTTCATCAAATGGTTTTGTTTTCATCCCCATTTCAAGGAACGCAGTCATAAGGAAGACCAAATCTTTGAGTTCTCGTCTGTACCTCAGGCACTAGTCAATGGGGAAGTCCGAGAGGATGTTGAGCTTTCTTTTCGACGATTGGTTCCAGGTAAGTTCTATATTCTTGGTTCCTCTACTGTGAACCCCCGCTAAGATAAAAAGACGAAACCTTGGATCCAGGAATTAGGAAAGATGGTGCCACTTCCAAGCAAAAACGAGGCTTAAAAGTAGTTGTTTGTCGAGTGAGCAAGAAACGTAGCGAGCCCATACCTCAAAAGACTCTTGACGATCGTATGGCTCGCTACAAGGAACAGATTTCCAGAAATGTCGACACCTTGAATAAACCATTGACGATCAGCGAGAAAGAATTTTGCAAAGAGGGGATATCACATGAGACTAGGCATGAACAAATTATTCCAAACAAACACGCTCATACTAACCTGATTTTATCAGCTTGACAGGCGGCACATTGTCCGCAGCCCCTCATTCCAAACCACTAAAATTGCATGCGACTGCAAAGTACCAAGAGTCTCACCATTATTACTTTGTGCTGCGTACAGCCGGTGAGTATGTCGCATGCCTCATTTCGTAGTCTAATGTCATTACAGATTATATCGAGCACAACGGTTTCCGCAAGGCCCCGGTACTATTGGAAATGTCCTCTTGGAACGTCTTGAATTACCAGGAAAAGCAAAGATGTTTTAAAGTACTTCAGGTAAGCTTGTTTCCCAAGCCCATCATTTGTTATCATCGCTAAACGCCTTTGAAGGACAGAGAACAGGAGTTAATATTGCAGCGCGAAATATGATCCAAAGCTGGCCCAGATGCAGACGAAGAGGATCTTCGGCGAAAGCTCTTTTATGAAGCAGGAGAATTCCCAACGCGTTTGGCCCCATGGAATTACCATCTCCCTGAAGCGAGGGAAGCTATCTTCAGGACTCTCCAGGTTGGAATTTCTCTGATTAACTCTGATTTATGCTAATGTAATCACCTTAGGAACGTGTCACGTATTTTGAGAAAGGCGAGACGCCCCCAGAAGACTTACCTCAATCAGAGACCAACAGACAATCACCACCCGTCGCTGTGAAGGAGGAGGAAATGGGACCCCCAAATAGCCATGCTCCAACCATAATCGACCTGGACTCAGACTCTGAAAACGATCCCATTCGAGCTGCACCTTCTGCACCCAACACCATTCGAGCTAAGGCAGCTCAAGTTGTTAAACCAACCCTTTCGGACACAGGAGGTACCTTACAATCACCGATTGACCTTGAGGGCTATAGGCCATCTACTTCGCTTCAACAATGGATGCCGCGTACTATCAAGGGAGAGCCAGTCGACCGTAGTTTATTTGTATCACCACCGCCAATTCTTTGTAATGAGGAGGAATTTGTCAAAGTCAAGAGCGAGATAAGAGCAGCCAAGACCACAGTCGCATTAAAGAGAGAGTATGACGAGAGCGCGACTGAAACTTTAGAGAAATTAAAGAGGGAAAAGGAATGACTCCAATGTCAGTTCTTCTTGGGCTCGTTACTGTAATAGAAATCATCTCAATCTTTGGCACAACTTCAATTGTCCGAGAATATCCGATTCTCTGATGTATCCTTATTCTTGGACAGAAATGCTACGTGTTACTAGTCAAAGTGCTTCTATTTGTCACTCGCGTATGTGAAGAATTGGTTTTGGGCTTTTACAGTGGATACAAATACACGTGATCAAACCCGCTTCGAGCAGACAGGGGTAGTCTTCGTTAGTTAGATATTTCTTTCTGTGAAGAGATCCCTCTTACTCTCCCCTGGGAGATATTAATCGATATCCACACTTGTATTGTAGTACTAGAAAGCGTAATTCAAGAATTGATATATGAAGTGTAAAGTTTGAGATAGGGTAATATCCTACTTAAGTGCCGGAAAATAAAAAGGATCGGCTGATTATCGAGAAGGAGAATCCGATTTCCATTTAAATCTTTTAATTGCTCCATAGATTCTTATACAATCAGACAAAATGAATATTTTTGCGATTTTTCTTAACAAAAGTGCTTGTGGTAGCACAGGCGTTCCTTGTGGACAGTAATATTTCTCCAGAAATCGTGAACATCGCTATCTAGATATCGATTACCAGGAGATGCATTTGGTACAACAACAGTTCCAGATGGATTGAAACAGATTGTTCAGAAGGAAATAACTTGATTAGACTAAGCAGAGTTTCCCACGAGCAAGCATGCGGAGAAGTGAAATTCCAGCGAATTACTTAAACCGTCTACAAGTCTTTCGCCCTCAGAGCAATATTAACCACTGAAGTACACCAGACGCTACATCCGCTTCCTCTGTCAACTCATTACTTTGCCTTCGTCACAATATCATCTTCAACATGGATAGTGGTAGGCTTCGCCATATCATCATGACGTGGAACTGTAGCGGTACTCTCATGAATCTCATGATGTGCCTCCTCATCACCAGCGATTATCTTCTCTGCAAGTTCCGTAACACCAAACAGGTCATCCATCCTATTCCATATTAGCAACGACCCACGATCTCAGACTTGGGATGATAAAGGCGGTACTCACTTCTCTAAACTCAAACCCTTCGTCTCGGGGATCAAAAACCATACAAAGAAGAACATGGACAAACAGAAGCTCCCGAAGATGAAATATGTCCCGTACCCGTGCGCACCAACTGTGTCCAACATATGTGGCACGGCTTGCGCAACCACGAAATTGAATAACCACTGCGTCGCAGCTGCAATCGCGACATTCATAGCGCGTAATCTTGCGGAGGGGATTTCCGACACGATGATCCAGCAACATGGTCCCCAGCCGAATTGGAAGAACGCTGCGAAGAGGAAGATACATGTTAATGCAAAGTAACCGACTGGTGGAATCGGTTGGTCTTTTAAGGGTGGTGAGAAGCGAACATAGAACCCTATCACGAACATGGCGAGACCTTGTGCGATAGAAGTCCAAAGGAGGGAGCGACGACGGCCGAGAGAGTCGGCTGCCACGAGGAGGAAGATTGCGCAGGTTACCATTTTTACGACGCCGTAGATTCCAGTTGCGAATAGACCTTGTTGTTCTTTCTAGACGATGTTAGTGGTATTCATTGTGAAAATATCTGTTGATAGAAAGCTTACTCGAATACCAAGATTGGCGAATATCTGTGGGGCGTAGTAGTTGATGGCGTTGCTGGATATAATTAGCCGAGGGTTGAAAGGGGGTATTGTGGAGGAACACTCACGTTCCAGTCATCTGTTGACAAATCATCAGACCGATTGAGACAAGAGCGCGATTACGATTTCCCTTGATTAGCCACATTTCCTTTTGTAGATCCCAGAATCCAGCACCGCCGATCAAAAGTCTCTCATTCTCGAGTTGTTCTCGCATCTCGTCTAGTTCCATTTGGATATAGGAGTGATCGGTAGGTAAGCTAATGGAGAAAAGTCAGCTTGATTCAAAGGACTCAGGTTGTTGAAACTTACTTTCGGAGTCTAGCTAGGACGGTAGTGGCCTTCTCCCAATTATCGTCTCGTGCCAGCCATCTAGGCGATTCGTTGCAGAGTGCGATCCCAAGAAAGAGAGCCACAGCTGGCAGGCCTTGTAGCGCCAGAGGGACTTGCCATTGTGCGTTTCCTTTGAGCGTAGTAGAAGTACCCTGAAACGGGATTAGCATCATCTGAAGAAAGAATCCATGGACCTGAGAAATATATCCGTACATAGTTGACCCAGAAACTGAGCATAACTCCAGTCACAATAAACAATTGGTAAATACCAGTCAATCCACCCCTAATCGCTCGTGGCGCATTCTCGCTAACATAGAGAGGCGTAAGCATACTGGCAGCTCCAACACCTACTCCAGCAACTACACGTCCCACGTAAAGTGCCGAGATATGTCCGCTAGAAGCAGTTTGGATGATTATGCCAACAATTGTAGTGCCAGAAGAGATGAGCAATGACGGCTACAATAGTAAATTAGCTCGACAAATTTACAAGACCCAGAAAGAGTACCTTTCGTCCAAATTTATCAGCAAACCAATATGCGAATAAACTTCCAAAGAAACAACCAGCCTGAAGTACACTGACAACTAGCAAGTATTAGCTTTGACTCCAAGATATGTATTCTGAAGGAAGACGCACTATTACTCGTCAAGGTGGCTGTCTGATGCGAATCCAAGCCATCAATCTTAAAAGCTCTGCCACATCATTAGTATAATGCAAGTCCGAAAATCTGAGAACGTAATCTTACTTTGCAAATGATTTCATAACCAGGATACCTCCAATAGAACCAATATCTGCGGAATTTTAGAATGCTATTCCCAACTTTCAGTGAATCTGTGTGACCCAACATACCCCACCCAAATAGCATGCCACCAAAACAAGCACTTGCTGATAAGAAAAAGACCTTCCATCCTGTTTATTCGTAAGCCTCCACTCTCATTTGCAAATTGGCATTGGTGTGTACCGTAGATTTGAGGTGGATCACTGGCACAAAGCAGTTAGTATCATCCCAGGTGTTATTTCTCAGGATACAAATACTCACGATTTCATAGCATCATTCTTAACAACTCTCTGTAGCAACCCCATATTGATAGAGTTCTCCGTGGGCACTCGAATGTCAATCTCTCAATATCCGACAGGTTTCGTAACCTTTTCGAATACTCACGTAGTATCAGAAACAGAACAGAGTCCAACAAGAAAGCTGGTGCAGATGCGCAAGGTGATATGTATGCTCAAAATACCGGTAAGATGCTGGTACATGTACTGCACACTTTAAATTTGGTGAGGTCGAAAGTAACAGGGGTTGTTCACCCCCCTTGGTGATTCCCACGAGTCGCACGGTTAAACAACATTTACCCCTCCAATCATTCATCCAGAAATTAATAACTACCGGCAAACCTCCTTTTACCTAGAACGCCACCGGAGGAATGGGGTCATTCGAGTCGGAAATCTGCAGACTTACAGTTCACCTCCATCATTATTACCGGTTCCAATCCAATTGAGTTGCAACATCACATCCCTTCATCTCCTACCTACCTATTATTATACTCCTTCAAAGAATCTTATTCAAACCTCCATTTTCTCCATAAATTTGACACAAAACAAGCTCACAACCCAACTCTCCACCCCACAACCCCCACGTTAGCGAATCCGGGGGAGATCACCACCTCCACACCAACCAACCCCCGCAATCCATCGTAATAACCACAAGTCACAAACCAACCAATCATCGCCTTCTGTTCGGTCCCGCCTCAATGTCAAAACCAAGCAAGCCAAGCAACTCGTAAGACACAAACGGCAATTAAGCAACGAGCCCCGCATAAAGACCTTCCATTCACTCTCACTCATTCTAATTGATGGAAACGACATGTTTTTGCGTCGCACCAATGAGAACAGGTGGTGGACCGGTGTGTGAAGTGGTGATAATGGGAAAACCAAGAAGGGAAAATGGAAAATCCACAAAAGAGATGTCAAGATATATTGTACGTGCCGCATATGTGCTTAAATCTCTCAATTTTTGAAGGAATTCATTGGGAGAGTAAGCTGCGTGATCAATAAATGGCTTTTTCCCGTCTGTAGCGGAATTCCTTGTCAGGTGGGAGTTTCCCTTTCTCCAATCCTCTGGAATAGAAGACGAAGAAGGGCTTCATTTTCTATCGTATGCAGACAAATCAATCTAGAAGTGGCTTTCGTCAAGACTTTCAAGATATTATTGATTACCTCTCGAGCTGAGTATTCCCAAAGCTCGGTAATCAGTAAGCAATCACTTTCATCTCGTGCGTGAGACATGAAAGGTTTCTGTGTAACTCCAACTTAATGTTTCATGTGCAAGTTACGGTCCACATATTCATAGTCGTCAAGCAAGTGTATATGCGGCGGCGTATAGCATTTTGCTCTAATACTCCGTATATGTGGGGAGGAAAGTATGTTAGACCAGAAAGCCTGGTGACACACGGAAAAGCACATTCACCACGAGTATTTTCTTTCCGATTGTAATACAGGATGGGTAGGCGTACTGCATCTCACCATATATTTCATGTGAGGAATGCGGGAAGGCACGTCAAACCACGAATTTTGTTCATTTGACTGCAGGTGTCATACGACTTCAATACGACATTATTGGCGTTAAATGGTCTATGGGACATGGGGTAATATATGTATAAGTCTACGGTTTGGCCACTAATTGATCAACACTCCCTCAACTGTCGATTTGAGCTGTTTATGACGTAACTACAACCAAGTACAGTACATACATTCCACTACATAGTCCAAACTCCAAAGGAAACCATTTCCAGCAATCAATACCAAATCTCCAAAAACACTAAGTGGAGGTAGAGCTGTACAATATAGTATTATCCGAGTTCTCCTAGATGCAGTTGCAGATTCCGAGACGTTGAGATAAAAAGAATATATATGGATTAAACTACAGACCCATTTCCACTTTCTTTGCTTCGATATTTTGTTGTAAGAATAGCTACACAACCACTCCTATTCCCTACCTAGACATAATACATCGCAATCCCATCTACCACATTCCACTCATTACAGCAACCCTCGTTTCTACCAACCATCTCTATTCCCACCTACTTCCTTACGTATCCTTCTTTTTATTACTCTACCTATAAAATCAAACTATAAACTCCTTTCCACTTACTTCGCTCAGACATTCCATCTCTAGAATAGCTAAATACACAAAAATTCCTATTCCCTACCTCCCCTAAAAAAGGAAAAAGCACCGCGAACCACATTCCACTCACCAACCTTAATTCGAACACCCACGCCTATTTTAACCACTTCCCCACCAACCCATCCATCCTTATTACTCAACCCAGCGCTCAAAAATAAAAGTCTCAGGCCCCCAGAACCAGAACCAGAGCGCCTCTTGACCTCCAGTACCTCCAAACTCCTCCCTCTCTACGAGCAATCACAATCCAATACCGGGCATTGAAGTAGCACCCATATCATCAAATTTGAGGATCTGTTGCAGATATGATTACGAGTACAGAACCACACACCCGCTATTTACTCCCTCTACTAATAATAATTAAGTGGTATAGAGCAACGTTCGCCACACGGAACTATATTCCATGGAACTATTCTATTCCATTCCAACTGGAATCCTTTCATAGCACCTTTATGATGGAACTGTTATATTCTATTGATTAGTCTGGAATTCCGGGACTTGCATAGAATTCCACTTATAGTGAATATTTACATATATTCAAGTGAATCGCCGTATTCAGATAGAGCGATAGAGGACTTTTACGTGATATGTCTCGGACACTTAATACCTATATGTTATTAGCACTCCTAGGGGATTTCTCTCTACTCCCTATATACAAAGGCGCTATTGCGGTCAAAAGAGCGCTTCCTATTAGCCTACTGGACAGGGCATCGGACACATTTTTCGTGTCATGTGACGAATTCTATATATTCCATAGAATATCTCCTGGACCGTACGAGGGGTTTTTCAATATAGATCAAGAACGTGCACGGATTTTTTGGTGTAAATCTTGGTACGAAAAATCACGGGGTACTAATTCCCTGTCAGAAAAACCCTCGGGCGATCTAGGAGATATGCCTCTAGAAGAGCATACTTCCAGAGGACTCTGAAATAGAATAGATTTCCAGTTGTCGAAAGTTGGTAATATAGAGATCGTAGTATAATATAAGAGTACAGAGTAGTGGATGATGAAAGACGGTACTTATACACAGCGAGGTATTAGTATCTTTAGAAATATACAGTTTCGTAACATATGAAAGTATTATTATACATAACTTATAACTTATATATAACGTGCATGTATAGCGAACCGGCCAAACAAGCGAACCGGCCAAAATTTTCTACACTCGCGATTGAAATTGTATGAACTCTACCACAACGCCTCTAATTAAAAAACACTATTCAGAAATTTCTTCCTCAGATACTTCCTCTATAATATTACAGGTGCGCGTATTATGACCAGTCTCTCCGCAGTTGCCACAGCGCCGTGCACGTGATTCTTCCCTCGGCTTCCGACCACTACTTCTCTTTATTTCCTGCATTACCTGCTCACCAACGTCTCTATCATCCTGTAGGTCCTGCGCTTCCTGTTGACTAAGTGATCCTCCTTGCTGTAGGCGTGTTTTTTTAGCTCTACGGCGCTTACTTAGTACTTCATTTGCTTGTCGAAGTCTCTGGTTCTCAGCTTTCAATAGTACTATCTGGTGCATTACTTTTGATGCACCCTTCGTAAACTGGTCAATGGCCTCGTAAATAGGGGTTGGAGAGCTACTTTGGTGGCGTAAAATTCGATCTTTAATAAATGCAGTCTGTGATAAGGCTTCAGTAGGGTTATTTGGTGTCTGGGAAACCCAAGGCTGAGCGGAATACGGGGGGGAGTTTGGAGGCGTTGGCGTCTTTAGCTTAAGATCAAGTGTAGAAATTACACTTTCTGGGTCAAATGGAAGAAGCCCAGCCCCTCGGAACCCTCCTCGGATATTGCTTTCTGTCATTGCAATATTAAATGCGGCGTGGAAGGCAGGAAAGAAATCATCCTTAGTAATATGGATGATCGGAGCCCGCATCATATCTTCAATTTGCTGACCATATGCCCTTTTCAAAGGGCTAAAACAGCCAACGTCGAGTGGCTGGAGTATATGAGAAGAATGAGCAGGCATACAAAGAGTGATAATGTTGTTTTCCTTGCAATATTCCTCAAATTCGTCGGAGTGGTGGCTTTCATGGCCGTCGAGGACTAATAGACGATAACCACCAATAGATTGGGACTTTGTATGCTTCTCAAAATGTCGAATCCAATCCATGCCTTTCTCATTTGTTGTCCAACCATTTTCAGTAATAGCAATCACCCAGTTAGGTGGAAATCCACTGTTTTGGTACCAAGAAGCGAGGTGATTTTTTGCGGCATCACAAACGGTGGAACACACCAGCCTTGGGCATGAACCCCCTGGATTACTATAACCCATTCCCGATTACCAGGCTGTACTATTTTTGCTTTTACACGTCCTTCTGAGCTTGTAATAACCATTGCAGTTGAGATAACGCCCATCATAAACCCAGTCTCGTCAAAGTTGTAGATATCTGCATCGTAGATTCCGTACTTCGCTATTGTGTTTCGTAGAAGCTCAAACCAGCCACGAATGACTTCTGGATCTTCGCACTTAGCTCTCTGATAGTCGTATTTTCGTTGGAAGCGTGTCTGGAGTTCTGGGCGGCGATTAACAAAGTTATAAGCCCAACGCGTCCCGACGCGTGGCGCGTCGCGTGCTTCAAGAAGTCGATTTGCTATATCTTC
>CAJVRM010000016.1:0-78041 GCA_911693285.1 Hymenoscyphus albidus | reverse complement strand
CCCCCGCAACAACAAAAAAGAGGCAAACATCCTCGATGAATCATATCGCGGCCCCGATTTCGTCCTCATTATTCCCACCATTCAATCCCTCATTAGCTCGTAAATTCATTCAATCATTCGCATCAGACATCAACTTCACTTGGCAGCGTCATTGCCCTCACTAATCGTCTTCTCCATGTCACTTGTCGGCGTAGTGGCAGTCGGCGAGGAGATGGTGGGTGAGGAGGCAACGGTCGAAGAAGCATTTCTTTTCTGGAACCAACCTCCATTTTCCCACGTTCCTGGTCGGTATAAACAAGAATTCTGAATTTTCTCATCCACGATGCCCTCCAATAATTTGTTGAGTCGTTTAAAGTCAATGGGCTTCAGAATCCAACCATCAAATCCGCTATTGATATAGGTCTTACGTTCTCGTTCCAGTAATGAAGCAGATACAGCAAAAATGGGCACTCGTCCGTTCAATGATGCCCGAGGTGCCAATTGTTTTTCAGGATGTGTTTTTTCAAACAGTCGAATCATTTTAGTACAAGAGAGTCCATCAACAATTGGCATCTAAATGCAAAGTCAGTGATATACTCGCGAAAGAACAGGGAGTTTTTCTGGTAAACCGAAACTGCTCCTCAAGTTGGCCATATGAAGGAGTCCGGTTTACTGATGTTATAACAATCAAGGAATCATGATACGGATACTTACTTGCATATCCATGAGCACCACATCGAAAAGTGAAGGATTGTTTGCATAAACAGTAGCACAATCTTCACCGTTGACTGTTTGGTGTACATGATGACCACTCTTTTCCAAACGCTTCTGTATGATCTTACTGTTAACCGGATCATCTTCCGCAACAAGGACTTGCAAATGGTCCGCATTGAATTTCGCATTGCCTTCCCGAACCGAGGTGGGCTTATCGTCCGGGAGATCAAACAGTACTCGTGAGTCTCTTTTAGATTCCACTGCCGGTTCCCTATCCGTTTCTTCCAAGTCATCAGGCATCCTGACTGCACGTAGCATTGTCTTTGTATCAGTGATGAATGCGGACCCTTCAAATCCATCCGCGATGGAGCGGAGATCCATGGCTCCTTGTGATTTTGAGCGTGAAGGCTTCGCAGGTCGAGAATCACCTACTGGCTGAGAAGATGGAAGACTATGAACGCTATGGTTATCTTGCCCAAACTCCCGACTATTCGAACGCTTAGACCTCCTTTCGGGCGACTCTGGTTCGCCAACATTAAGAGGGCTTGATATGGCCTCAATCAGCCTATCCACGTCACTTTGTTCACTTCCATTGTTCGAAAAGCTCTTGAGGCTAGTGGAACTAGTCATGCCGTCGAGGCTGCGCTTTCGAGGGATCCCATCACCCTTGGCCGTCTTCCCAATAAGTGTCACCTCACCGACCATATCGGGCGGAGCTGTTGTGACAGCAGTAGGAGGTGTGGATATTTCGGTGTCGTTGACAGATGGCGTGGAAAGACGTTGTTCCTCGCTTGATACGGCATCATCGTCCGGAATGAGGAAGGTTAGCTGCATGACAAATCGAGAGCCGTTTCCCTCCTCCGATTTAAGACGAAGTTGGCCACCCATATTACGGACGAGCCTTGCAACCATGGCAAGTCCAAGACCCAAAACGCGTCGTGGTTTCTGCTGGTCCGAGTCTTCTGACCCGATGAGCGAGTTATCACCATCGGAACTGACCTGTTCAAGATCTCTAAAAAGGCTATCGAGTTTTTCGTTACTCATTCCCGCGCCAGTGTCGGTGCAAGCGATTTCTACGCTCACTGCTGACTCTACAAGTCCTTGGAACCACATCTCCACA
Organism: Hymenoscyphus albidus; assembly: GCA_911693285.1. NCBI lineage: Eukaryota > Fungi > Ascomycota > Leotiomycetes > Helotiales > Helotiaceae > Hymenoscyphus > Hymenoscyphus albidus. The sequence goes on along the minus strand of CAJVRM010000016.1, from coordinate 76,228 downwards.
TGAATCGAGCCACTGGACGTATGCTGGATTGCGTTTGCAATAATACTGGCCACTGCTGTTCTGATTCTCCGCTGGTCTCCAAGAACAAGTTTTGGGAAGCCAGGATGCGTGACGCATGTGTATTCCAAGCCTTTTCTTTTTGCGTCCCCGCTGAACGAATTAAAAGCCGCGCGAACAGTAGCCGGCAGATCAAAGACTTCATCAGTGATCAGGTCTCGGCCTTGTTCAGTTTTGGTCAGATCTAATAAATCGTTGATGACGTATATCAAAGATTTTGATGCCGAATGCGATTTGGCGAGGTTTTCTCTAGTTTCCTGGTCCAGGGCCCCCTCAAGAGCAATTTCCAGATAGTTTATAATGGCATTTAATGGAGTTCTGACTTCGTGCGCAGAATTTGCGAGTAGCAGACGATTTAGCTGGCTATGGTGTTCTGCAGCCTCCTTTTGCCGCCAAACCTCGATGAACTTACCATACACCAGACACAAGACGGCTGCCGTCTCCACGTGGTTTTCAGTCCATTCTCGACATTTTCCTTGCACCGTTTCATTCCACGTCTTGAAACTTGATCTTGGTTCCAGGTACGCTTGAGTTCCTTCTTTGATAACTTTCTCGTAAGGATTTCCAGCCCATTTGACAACCTTGGTTTGTGCTTTCCGCAAGAAGACAATAAAGTCAGAACCCCCAACGCTCAATGGAACCAATAACAGGCCAGCAATTACTTCGAACCCAGGGGGATATTGTAAGTCTGGGAAGTCCGACTTGATGTCCTGCGATGTTATAACGGAGGTGATTTTTCGCATTCGGAGGTACTGGAGCATGGCAAGCGCTTCCTGAGATTGCTCCAACTTTCCCATAATCTTGGTCTGTCCTTTAATGGAAACCAGTCCAAAGTCCGCGTCGAAAAGCTTGAGAAGATCATCTGAGGAAGCAATGATATATCCAGCAGGATTGGCCTCGGTCGGGACCGTGTTAATAAGTTTTCGGGCTTGAAGACGAGAAGCGTAAGACAGCCCCTCAATATTTCGCGAGGCTGTGTCGCCAATGAGTCGGCACATCTTCCTGATGGGGAATGAGACTCGCATGCCTTTATCGCCATAGGAATGGCATGCAACCAGACCCCATAGCTCACTGAAAGCATTAATTGAGATACTCATACTCGATCTAACAGCCATGTTGGATAAATATTTGATGTGAATCGGTGACATGGTCCTCAAGTAGCTATGCGATAGGTCCAAAGGGAGTTCCAGGTCCTCCACAGAACGACAGACAAGTCTAGCCGATTCCAGATCTCGATCATACAATAACCGTACCTTGTTGATCTTGTACATTTCGCGCGCTTGGTGTGGGATATCCGAGGCCGGAAAGTTGAGCCCCTTGTATAAATCCTTCGTTGCACGCGGGTCAACGAGCTCGGTAACAACACGTCCATTGAAAGAAGAATCAAACTGATAGATCATGACTCGATGAAACCCGGTTAATTCTTTGACCACGCCCACCAATATCTTCAAGAAAGTGTCCAAACTTTTGGCAGCCGCCAACTGCTTTTGAACCTGGGACATGACATTGAAAACTTGCATAGCTGCTGCTTCGCCTCTTCGTTTTCTCGCTGTTTTCAAAACTCTGAGTGGCCTGCTGCTATTGATTGTACTCTCCTGGTATTCTTCTTGGGTAGGACGAGAGTCGAGTGTGTCTTCGGGCGTATCAGGTGTCTCGCCTGGTGGAGCCAACGGGTGGGTGGTATCGTCATCCAGCTCAAACTCGCAGATGATACGATCCGGATATGCGGGGTGGATGTGCATGGCACACCACAGCCTTGTAGCTTTTCGGGTTGGTCTGGGTGGTTTGATGCAAATGGTGAAGACCTCTGGACCATTCTCTGCCGGGTCGTCATCATCGTCACGAACGAAATCCAGATGGTCGAAGATATTGTGAGCTTCTTCCTCACTCAGGATTTCGGTGAAGCTCTTCAACCTGAACAGCTCATGTGGGGTATAGCCAATGATCCTCTTCGAATTTTCACTGACCATTCGAACTAGAAGTTCCCCGGCGGACTGTTCCTCGAGGCAGACCAACATGCCGAATCCCTGTACAGCGCCTGGCATATGGATGGGCTCGTCCTCGCAACGCTGTAGCGCTACCCCATCTCGACCAGTGATGACTGCATGGCCCTCTGCGGTTATTTGGTGTGTAAATCTAGTAGTGACGTGCAGACCCAGTTGCGAGTCCTCGGAAGTATTAGCGCCCGTTAAAGTATGAGGATCTGAGCGGCCTTTCAAACTCGTTGATAATGATTGCTCAGGCGACCTCTCAGGAGACTTTTCCGATCCATAATCGTTAAAAAGCTGCATACGACTCCCCCCTCCATATCGTTCGGAATCAGTCTCCGCGTTGAGAAGTGCTCTTCTTCGGCCTCTGGGAACATCCTTCGTCACAGATACGTTGTCTGTTGACTGGACCGGTTTCGGCTTCCTCTCAACGAGTGAGGTCAAGGGACTGGGAGTTCGACGCCGTCTTGAAACTGGGCGGGGGGTATGGGCATGGCTGCTATCAACAGGTGAGAGGTCTCCTTGATGACCAGGGGGAAAATAATCCTGCTTTTCGAATGGATCCTGATAATTTGAACTTATTGGGGTTTTAGTTAGGGAGCTTAAAATGGATGGCGTTTGCGAAGAATCCACACGAACAACACTGCTGATGGGAAAGACGCGGTCCTGACTAGACATGGAGCTTCCCAATCGACGTTCGGAACCAGTGCTGTATGAACTGTAGGATGAAAATCTGTCTTGCCCTCGTGTACCTTTTTTCGCCGTTGTCAGGTCAGGCGTTGGCTGAGGAGTATTTGGAATGAGGGGTGGTGATGGGGATCGCCTGGGGACAAGTTCATTAGCTTGTATGGGATCGGGGCCTTGAACTCGGCCTGCGTTGGCCTGGAGTGGAACTTCTGGCTGCCCCGCAGCCCCCGTCAAATTTGGAGACATCCCTTCGTGGACTGTTTGTGGGTTTCTTTAGTCTTGCCACGGTATGGACCTTCTCTTGCCAATATGAGTTGGTGAGTTTGGGTATGGTACCCTGGAAAGAAATGCGGTGCCTATGCCCATTCAACCTGGGATATGTGGATGCGTCTAAAAACGCAGAGTAGATGTTTCTCACAGCCGAATAGGAGGGCCCGAGGACATGCGGGGTAGCAATCAACCGGAAGAGGTTGAGATGGTGGGTGTATTTGATCACTACGTATGCGCGAACAGGAGGATTTGGTGGTGAGTGGTATTTGCAGATATCTGCAAGCCGACTGGAGTATTGCACCGGACGAGGTTCTTGAATGTCTGTGGTCTTTTGGAGAAAGGCTGATGGGTCGTCGGGGAATCGATGGGGTTGAGGTAGCGTGGTTTTCTGGTACTTGTGAGGTTTGGCGTGTGTGTGGGAAAGACCGCAGTGAAAGCTAGCAGAAGTACTGGTACTCGAGAATGCACTGTAGTGTATTGTGTTGTAGTGAATTGCAATGGATTGCAATGTCTAGAGGAAGAGAGACAGTGAAAGATGAAAACAATAGGTAGGAATGAATGGTGATGGCGTGTCGGAGGAGTCGGAGACGAGGAGGAAAAGAAGAAAAGGTTGAGATGCCCAACTGGGAAAGTTGGAGGTTCTCGTGGGGTGCAGGTGGTAGGCGCCGTGGAGGTGCCCGTGGTTCGAGATTGAGATGGAGGTTGAGGTTGACGATGCAGGTAGCACCGACTAATGACGAATTTCAGGGAAATCGCGACTCGATGAGGTTTCCTGGTACTCGTACCGGGACTGTTTACCTAGGGACCCGTGGACTGCCCATGTATCCGATAGTGCAGGTGGTGGCAAGTGGCGAGGGCATGTCCAACTAGCTTGAACTAGTCCTAGCCCGAGCATGAACTAGGCGCGTATGTGGGGATTGTATGAGAACTAGTACGAGTATGGCATCTGGCAGCGAGAGATGGCAGCTACTTTGGTACTCGTTAGGTAGTGAGTTGTGTACTCGTACGGAGTAGAAGACCAGCCAGTAGCAGTACCTATCTACTGCTACTAATGGATTAGTAGTATTAGTATTAGTAGTATTAGTAGCAGTCGCAATAGCAGTCTACTCGTACTTCGGAGGTAGTCGGATTCCGACTGTCGCTGGTGAAGGGAGAGAACGTACAAGGATTGGGGTCCCTGATTGACTTAAGGTTGGTGATTAAAGTTAGTGTTCATTCCCACCGCGCTGGGTGAAGGAGTTGATGGTGGCACGGCTGGGTGGCTGAGAGGTTCAGTGGCTGCCCTGCCCGGAGCATCATCTCCGGAGTGGGTATGTATTCCGTACCTGGTACCGAGGCGAGAAATCGCATGGCGTTCACACATGGAAATTGGAAAACCTGAAGTCTCACAGGTGATGTCACGACGCTCTTGCATTCTAGCTTGCACTTCGTACTACACCTGCATCTTTGCATTGGAACAATGCCCATCCTAGCCATCGCTGTAGCGATATGCACCGAGGACGGTACCGATATTTAGGGGTCCTGAACCTGGAATCCTGAATCCTGCATTTTGCAGAGTGTAGTGGGTAGTGGATGGCTCGGGTGGGTATGGATACAAGTAGCCGTATGATGTATCGTATGAGGAAAATCGTCAGGGATCAATTCTCCTCCAAATCTCTTCGTGGGCGCGCAATGACGTCAACCAACATGGTGCCTCCTCATGCTCTCGCGACAAGCGACACCACAAGTCGTACTGTATGGCGTGGCATCACCTTGCCAGTACTCGAGTACCATTGGGATTTTCAGGGTCCTACAGGGAGCTTCAAGCTTCAAGCTTCGTACTCGAGTTCTGGCCGGATCATCTACGGTGCCCCTCGGTTGGTGGATGCTGTGCTGGTCTGCGTGCATGCAAACTTGGAAATCCTTACATTGTACTTCTACTGTACAGTGCAGTGGCGAGGTAGGTACGTTGAACTGCTCGGTAGGGCAGGGCTGATCCGTACTTGTACCGACCTGACTGGTGCGAGTCAGGGACTGGAAGAACCTTATTACATGAACAATTAAATCGATTACGGGTACTCCGTACATACGAAGTACGAGCATTCTGGAGTGGCGAAAACTGCTGACACCTATCTACGGAGGTATGTAGCCCTGAATCGGGATCATTGGGGGTGTCGGCAGTGTATTGGATATTTGTATGTATCCTAGGCACTTCCTATCAAAATCGAGGGATACAGATACTTGCAACCACAAGTAGCCTAAGTACTTGGTACTCAAGAGAGTCTTGTGTCTTTTCAGGATAGGCCAACCAAAATTTACTCTGTAGGTACTCAGGTACAATTTATGCAATATCAAGGTACTCCTTGAGATATCTCCTATCTCATTCCAATGACCTTCGCATTATCTCCCTCTGCTTTTTTCTCCAGTAGCACAGTCGACGTCAGCTTCATTTGCAGCTTATGTAAGATTACTGAGTCGCCTTATGTATTTGTGAAAGGCAGTGAAAAGACTTCTGTGCAAACCCAAAACTCCACAACTTAAGCATTCGCAAGAAACCCATGGGCCGCGCTAAACGCGTCTATCCAACGCGCTTAGGCGGCAAACCATATCCCTCGAAAAACAAATCCAATTGACACCCAAAGTGCAACCGTCGGTCGATTCCAGTCAACCGCATGTTTCACACCACCTGACCTGAGCAACTACTCCCATTTCCACTTTCGATTGATTGAACTCAATCGACCCTCCCATTCCTTCGCCATTCCTCTCTCGAACTCGGTCTGATCTTTGACAGTCCGATCCCTTCGCAAAATGCGATGACGACGGCGATGGTTCAGTCCATGACAACTCGATACACCTTGAGAGCCTGCTCCTCCAACTGGACAAGGGATACCTTGACGAGAGGCCATCGATTGTGTTTGTTCAAGGAGGACGCAGCCTGGTTTTCTACGAGTCCCGCGAAGACCGCTCACGTCCAAAATTCTTGTCATTATGCACGAACATCAAGGAGCACAGACTTTGGTTCCTCAAACTTGGGCCTCACGATTTTGAAGTATGTTTAGCGGACTGGTGACTGAGCGTTGGGTTATGGCTGTATCCTAACATACTTTTCAGAGACCCGATCAGAAGATGGGGAGCGGGAAGGGCCGTTTCCTTTTCGACCTTTAGACGTCTGGAGAAAGAGAACGGACACAGGTATGAATGAACTGGAGCGCTTTACCACTTCTCGTTTACGACTCAACTCTGGATGATTGACTTTCTTTGCAAGGGAAAACAAAATTTCACGTGACGAGATATCCCTCAAGAATCATGACTGACATACAGACCATAGCCCAGAACCGTCTCCACCAAAGAAGAAAAAGCCACTTTTAAAAGCCTTGAAGGCACTGACACCACATGAAAATATCTACACTGTCCCCAACATTCTCACAGCCACCCGACTGATTGCCGCTCCTGTAGTCGGATATCTGGTACTACATGATCAACATGCTTGGGCAGTAGGACTCTTTGCCTATGCAGGTATTACGGATTTAGTGGATGGATGGATTGCAAGAAAATGTAACTTACAGACTGTGGTTGGAACGGTAATTGATCCCATGGCCGATAAGACACTGATGACTATTTTGACCGTTTGTTTGGCTATCAAGGGGGCTCTTCCAGGTATTTATTTACTTTCTTTTTCCTCAAACTTCTTTCACATTACCAAAGAAAAATATTAATCTAGAATCACCCTCAACAACCATCACCACCTTCATACATACTCTCTGACACATACTCATATAATTCCTAGTCTGGCTCGCAGCAATTATCCTCGGCCGCGACGTAGCCCTGGCCATATCCGCCATCTACTTCCGCTGGATCTCTCTCCCACCACCCAAGACTTTCACGCGGTACTGGGATTTTAGTCTACCCTCCGCCGAGGTACATCCCACAACCATCAGTAAATACAATACCGCCCTGCAACTCGGACTCATTGGGGCTACCACCGCTATGCCACTCGTCGGTGCTACGATGTGGGGAGTCGAAGTTGCTCCTATTATGACTGGGATGCAGTAAGTTTACTTTTGTTTCTCCCTTATAATCTTGTTGTTATTTACACCTGAGATTAGCGACAAATTTCTGGTTTTGATACACCGCTACTTATTGTGGTGGACATGCTTTGAAAGGTGGTTTCTGATGGTATACAGGTACCTAGTGGCTACAACCACGATCTGGTCCGGACTGAGTTACATATACACCAAAGACGCCGTCAAGATCCTAAGCCAGGATAATGCTTCACCATCTTCTTCGCCCGAAGGTTCTAAAGGGAAGAAAGAAGACTCTGAAATATAGGAGGTGTTTCATTGTAAGAATTGGATGTATGAAAGTACGGTGTCTTACTATTTGTTGACCTGTACTGCAAAGCGAAATTTGTTTACGTATTGAATATTGTTGTAAGTTACAACTGTTTTAGAGGAGAACCCTCGTATCTACAATCGTTGTAATTTTCCCACGGTTACTAATAGGGCTGCAAAGGTTTACAACGGTCGTAACTTCCCACAGCGGTAGCAATGCGAATTTTAAAATGGGGGGTTTTCCTGTAAGGTATTAAATTTTTGTCTTTTTGGGAAGACGTCAACGCGTATTTGATTTTCAGTCATTTGATTTCTCTCTGTCTTCCATTTCTCGGGCTGTGGAGGGAGATCTTTCAATCTGATTCGCTTTCCAATCTCTCTCTTATAACATCACAAACTTTCATCTTCCTCTTATACTCCTTTCTTCTTCCTCCCCCCTCGCCTCAAATACCCCTCACAATCCCCTAGCACATCGACCCCCTCTCATCACATCTCTATCTCTATCTCCTTTCTCACCCACCCAGGGATTACAGGTCTTCTGTCCCAGCCATCCAAATACGCACTTCTCTCCACTCCTTCCTTCTCAGGCTTCGCATAGATGGCAGTGACGTACCAAACCACCTCACCCTTGTTAATTGTATCCTGAAGTGTGGGAATCACGGTTCGGCTGGAGATGAGGTTGCTGTTGGGGTCGGCGTTGACTAGCATTGCCCATCTCTCTTTTCTCTTTCCTCCTGCTATACTCTCTTCCACGGCAGTGCTTTCCTCCATCGCACAAATCCCAACCGCTCCCTTAGAAACAGCAAAAGCCCCCTTCTCACCCGATGATCTACCTTCCGGCGTATCAAGATCATAATTCCCAATGATTTTTGGCAATGTGCCTTCATGTGTTTCCGTCGAGTACAGATCAAGATACCTCCCATCCTCCATCCTCTCATTACAAATCGCAAACGCCCCATCCGCAGTCATGACCTCGCGTCCAGCTTCAATTCTATGGATCCTCAGATGCCAATTCCGTGTTTCTTCCACGGGGGGGACGAGATATGTTTTAATCTTGACGTCTGGGAATGGCTTCCAGATGGATTCCAGAACGGGACGCGAATCATGGTAGATGATCACGGCGGATTCACACAACCGACGCGTTTTCCAGACCTCCCCGCCGTCGTCGGAGAGGCCTAGCTGCGAGGCGAGAGCGAATTGCTCGAGTGTGAAGCAACCGGTTGGCACCGAGTAGCCGTAGGCAGAGCTATATGCGAAGGAGCCGTATTTGGCGTGCGTGCCTTTCATGGGATACGAACACGCTTGACCCGAACTGAGGATCATCTTGTGGCCGCCTAGGTAGGAGATGATATGTCCGGGGTGTTTCAACGCCTTTGTTTTTTCCAGAAGATGCGTGGGATATGCTTCTTCCTCCGAGGTCCAGAAGGGATGGCTTTCCGGTACAGCGAGGCAGATGAAAGCTAGAAACGCCCACATGGGGGACATGGGGGAGTTGTAGTTCTCAGCCATGTACGTATTCGGGTAACAATACCCAATCGTCAACGTCCCCGTCGGCGACCAGATATCATGCTGCGTCTGCCACCACCTCAGATTTCTCAACAAGAGACCTTTGCCCATCCCCCACGTCAGGGGAGCAGGCAACTCCACATCCGCAAACGCCAACGCCCCCCAAAACCCCGCCATCGCAAACCGATACCCCACACTCCTCCCAAACGGCGTCGCCCTCCCCTCCTCATCAAAATAATGCACAAAATCCAACGCATAGTCCTGTGCTCTCTTCTTGAACTCCCCCGCCTTCACGGGATCATCACCCCCTTCTAACTCCACATACAGCAACTGCAAAAACTGAATCGCAAAACTCCCCGAATAATAATCCTGCTGCCAGATCCCCTCAGGTCCATCATTACTCCACCCGTCCCCGCGAAAAAACCCATTCAACCTCTCCATATCCCGCTCCATCCTCGCCTGCTCATACCGTCCCCCATTCTTTTTTAACCCAATGTTAGCAAAAACCCGGAACCAGAGCCAATTCGTATCCGGCATCTCCTTCCCATTAACCGCCTCGCCCAACCACTTTTCCACATTCTCCCTCTCCCTCTCATTCAAACTATCCCAAAACTGCGGCGCGACAGCTAAAAGGAAGCCTAAGGGACACATCTCTACCATCCTCTGATCGTTATCCCGCGCCCACCCCCAGAATTCGGGGGACGAGGGGTCGGTCCCGGCTTTTATACCCTCTATCCAGTGATCTGTGAGGGGGGAGGAACCTCCTCCTGCGAGCAAGGCGCCGAGTCCCCAGAGGGGACGGCAGAACCCTTCGATTTCTGAGGCGCGCGCGTCGAAACGGGTTGCTGTCCCGCCGGGGACGCGGATGAGGGCTTTTAGGGGCGAGAAATGGGGGGTTAGGGGGGTGAGAAGGGTTTTTAGGAGGTTTTGCAGGGAGGTACGGTTGGTGAGGGGGATTTTGGTGAATGGGTGTTTGGAGTTGTAGCCGAGGAGGAGGGGGGGTGAGGGGGTGGAGGGTGAGGAGGCCATTGTGTTGGTTTTGTGTGTGTTGTTGGTGTGTGTTGTGTGGTGGTATTGTGCTGTGTTGTGATGGAGGGAAGAGTTGCGAGGAGGAAGGGTGGGATTGAATTCTATTCAATGGAATTGAGGTCAATCAAATCAATCCAAATAGTCCTCTAGTACTCGAGTACGAGAAACCTGCTCTGCTTACCTAGATCCTGATAAATGAGTGAGCGGGCATGGTGTGATGCTTGATATTATACTCTCCTATCCTAGAATATGTGGGTACCCACCCGTACATATGACGAGAATAAATACCCCGCCATTCATTGAGAAGATGGTGGGGCAACACATACGATGTGCAGGAAGGTGATGCGAGGTGGGGTATACCGGTAGAGTAGAGGAGAGAAGGTGGGGGTGGGGGATAAAGTCAATTGATGTGATTTCATTGGATTTGATTTGATTTGGTAGGGTAGATTGGTGTGTACGTGGGTAGATGGATGGGTGGGGCTTGGTATTTAGGCTAAATAGGTAGTGTATTGTGTGTATGTACCTCTACTTATGGAAAAGGATGTTGTAGGATAGGATAGGATGGGATGGGACGGGATGGGATAAGGATAGGATAGGATTCAAGTAATTTGGTGGGGGTTAGGATGGATAGAGGTTGGGAAGATAGGATAGGTGATATGGATGGAAGTAGTACCTATAAGGTGGTTGGAAGTAGTATAAGGTAGGTAGGTAGGAAGGTAGGTAGGTAGGTAGGTAGGTAGGTAGGTAGGTAGGTAGGTTTGGAAATATATATATAGTAAGAGGGGAGAGGGGGTTTAAGTAGATTTATAGTATAGGTAGGATTACTATATTAACGCCAGGTAATATAGTATATATAAATAAATAGTAACGTGGTTTATCAGCGAGTCGATCATATCAGCGAGTCGATCACTTTTCCTTGGCACTACCTCCTCAAACTTCAACACACGTTTTCTTCAACTATTTACCATGGAAATTCAAACTCAAGAAGCGCGAATTACTCTAGCTATCGAGGCTATTCGGTCGTCCAAAAAACTAAGCAAACGCTCTGCGGCAAAGATCTACAATGTACCATATACGACTCTTTCCGACAGAATGGCTGGCCGAACCTACCGCCCAGATTCTCAAGCCAATTGTCATAAGTTGACTGAGTTAGAAGAGGAAGTGATTATTCGGTATATACTGGATATGGATTCCAGAGGATTTGCGCCCCGGCTCGCTGGTGTAGAAGATATGGCTAATTTTATCCTTGAATCGCGGGGGGGAAGACGCGTCGGCAAGCTCTGGGCCCATCGATTCGTACAACGACAACCAGACCTTAAGACGCGTTTTAATCGCGTTTACGACTTCCAGAGGGCCTTATGCGAAGATCCTGACGTGCTAGGCGCATGGTTCCGGCTAGTAGAGAATATGAGGGCGAAATATGGGGTTACAGACTCCGACTTCTACAACTTCGACGAGACAGGCTTTATGATGGGTGTTATTTGTCCTAGAATGGTTGTTACTCGTGCAGACCGACGTGGTAGAGGCAAGGCAGTTCAGCCAGGCAATCGGGAATGGGCTACAGCAATTGCCTGTATTAATGGGGAGGGCTGGAGTATTCCTCCATTCTTGGTAGTTCAGGGCAAGAACCATCTCTCCAACTGGTATACCGACGGCGGCCTCCCACCTAACTGGGTTATGAAACCGACAAGCAATGGTTGGACAAATAATGAAACAGGCCTGGAATGGTTAAAGCACTTTGATAAACACACTACAGCTCGTGCAAAGGGTCTGTATCGAATACTAGTTTTGGATGGGCACGAGAGTCATGAATCGGCTGAGTTCCAAGACTACTGTACGAAACACAACATTATTACTCTTGGACTACCTCCTCATTCATCCCATCTAACCCAGCCACTTGATGTTGGGTGCTATAGTGTGTTAAAACGAGCGTATGGTCGGCAGATTGAGACGTTTATCAAGGCCCATATCAACCATATTACAAAGGTTGAGTTCTTTCTAGCCTTTACAGCAGCATACAAGGAAACAATGACAGTCCTAAACTGTCAGTCTGGATTCCGCGGAGCTGGCCTAGTACCATTTAACCCGCAAGCAGTGCTTTCAAAGCTTGACGTAAGGTTACGGACTCCAACTCCCCCTCGGACGTGTAGTGCCAACTCCCTCCCCTGGGTGTCCCAGACCCCTTCCAACCCAACTGAAGCCCTTTCACAATCAACTCTTGTACGAAATCGTATAGCCTGTCATCAAGGAAGCTCGCCAACTCCACTTTTTCAAACAGTTGCTGCGTTAGCAAAGGGTACAGAGCGAATGGCACATGAGATGACCCTTTTGTCTGCTGAGGTCCGTACCCTTCGCGCTGCAAATGAAGCCCTAAGTAAACGCCGTAGGGCTAAAAAGACTCGTGTCCGCCAAGGAGGGGCACTTATAGTAGAGGATGTACAGGATATGTTAGCTCAGGAGGATGTAGATGAGCAAGTACGACGCGACATGCGTGAGGCGGGGGTTGGTTATAAGGAGGGGCAACCTTCTAGGCGGCGCTGTAGAACTTGTGGAAAAGCTGGTCATAACGCGCGAACTTGTCAAGAAGTTATAGATATATCTAGTTCGTCAGATATAGAGAGCGATAATTAATTTAATATATTGTGGTTGATTTATTTAGGTGTAAAGTTCTGTGCCAAGAAGAAGTGATCGACTCGGTGATATGATCGACTCGCTGATAAACCACGTTATATATAAATAAAAGAGAGTGTGAGGGTTGGAACCCATGATGGAGGCTCGGGCCATGCCCTCGCTAAGCACTGACCAAAGTCCTCGTTAAGCACTGACCAAAGTCCCTGCTTAGCACTGGCCATTACCCCACTGCCAAACAGGTTTCTACTTTTCCACACTTTCTTATTTTGTCCTTCTGACATCATGTATTCGTCATTCAAGTTTCTTGCAAGTTTCTTGGAATATTCAGGAAGCTCTTCCTCTCTATATATAGAGGAAGAGCTCGCATGTATGTAGTCTTCACGCACTTCTTAATTGAATATTCGAAACCACACCTTTCAGCTATTCGAGGTCTGGCCTCTCACAGAGAGTCATACTCGTATACTTATATCTACCTATGTTTTTTAAAAGGGGTTTAAAATTAATAGATATTATATTTTCTTATAGGTAGGGATTTTTCAAGATAAAGAGCGGGGTTTTTAGGAATTGTTTTAAGAGAGAGAGGGGGGGGGTTAAGGGTTTTTAGAAGATAAAGTAGGTAGGTAGGTATAGGATTAGAATTAGGATAGGTACGGAGGTAGTAGAGTTATATAGGAGAAAGGTTTTATAATTTAGTTTTAGGAGGGAGAGTTTTATACTAGAGAGAGAGAGAGACGCTATTAGCCTTTTTAACTAATAGCATCTATATTTTTATAGAAACACGTAATAAGTATTATAGCTATTCCCGAGGTTAAATCTATAGCTTATCTATTCTAACTAGTTTATATTCTGCCTACTAAAACGACTAAGTAATAATATATAACCTAATTAGTATTCCTTTTTAAGGGTTAGCTATTCTTAAACAGGTATTAAGGCTATTCCTTTATCCTTTCAATCAACAGCTCCGATATGATTGTATTCTTCTTAATGCCTTTGTTAGTTGTGAATGTTCTTTATTCACAACCCTGATACAGTAACAAGGTGTGTCTTTGTTTACACATATATTTTGGTTTACTTTTCATTAATCACCTTTGAGGCTGTGAAATCAATAGTGATTCATCCTCTTGCCTATCGTAGCCCTCCTTCCTATAAGTAGACTCAAAGTCCTGAACAATAAAATAGAACTTTCTACTTAATCTCGCCATCTTAATATTCAAGTCTCTCAAATCACACAACTCTCACAGCCATAAAACCAACCCATACTTCAACTTGACGCACTTCAAATCAAGCTTTAAACCCCAACCATTTCTTGCAAAACAATATCCACAATGCCGGCTGACCGACACACCCAACAACTCCCTGCTTCCGCAGCTAAGTTTCTCAATGGTTTTCTCTCCATCTCTCCAGATGTCAAGAGCACCTGGTCAGAAGTTAACCGTGATCGCTACGAAGATCTATGCAAGGTCCTTACCGGGAATACCGAAAAGGAAATCAAATGGAGCTTCACGGAGTGGAACTGTATTGTGAAAGAAATTAAAGAGTTAAAAAAAATCCCTAAGGATTACTCTGGTCTTGTTCCCGAAAACGAAGGTCTGCCACGTAAGGACTGGACGGAGCAGGAAAACATGGCGTTCTCTGCCATTGCTCGCCGGATTCCACAACCTCAGATTACGCTAGGGGATATCATTGAGTTGGAGAAGAATGAAGTGATAGAGAAATCAAACCAAGGCTTTGTTGGAACCCATTTCAGCACTTGCAGATATGGTATCTACATTATTAGAGGCTCTGGAGACTTCTCGTGCATTCCTATTGATTACGCTTCCTATTGTTGATCACGTCCCGATTAGAAAGGAATGCCAAGACTGGAGGAGTCGTATGGCGAAGATTATATTCCTCCAAAGGGATTTTTCTCTTTCAAAGACTGATGCAGGTTGATGGTTGTTCTTACGTAGAAAGCCGTTTAATCTCAGCATTTAATCTTCGATCAATATGTGTTACTTAGTCCCCCCCTTAAATAAACAACCTCCCATCTCACCTCCCCCCTCCTCAAAATAACCCTCCTAAAATACCCCTCCTAAGAAACCCCCATGAAACCACACACCCCACCCCCAAAAAACCGAAGTCCAAATAAACATCCCCCCTTCCATAATCCTTTTCAAGCAATTTTACAACTATTTTCAACTTTGACGTAGTTTACCTTTGATTTCTGTTCCTCTAAGTGATTTTTGTCCTATTTGGTGTTGCAAACTCATCCCAAATAACTTTGAACTCTCCCCCCTTTCAAGACTGATTGATCTCGCTTATCAAGAAACCATACCACTTTAAGAATTTCCCCCTCATCAAAGCTTCCAAGCTTTCTTTCTAGAAAAAGAAGAAGTGCTAAAGAAAAACGGGCTTGAAATCTTCAAGTTAATTTATCTTTCATCTGGTATTACTGTACAACAGTGATGTGACACTAAATAACCTTTTTCTTTGTTAGTGTCCATATATCCCTGTAAGCACAGCACATGGCGCTCGTAGACTGAATACAGTGATTCCGTCCATACACGTCACCTTACCCACCTTTTCAACTCCAGTACGCGTATCTGGCGATGCTTTATTCACATCCAGTAATAATCAAGTATTCTCTCGCTTAACATAGAGCAAAAACGCATTGAATTCAAGACTTGAGTGTGGAAACAAGGAGAACACAGAAAATAATAAATTCAAACTTCAAATCAACGCAAAACGCTCAAGGCCATTAAAGCATCTCTCCCACACAACCTCCCTGCCGCGTACAATAGACCCGATCATGACCCTATTCCTCCTGACATCCCAAGACGCTCAGCCGCCAAAACCAGAATACAAAACACAAAAAACATGATATTCCCCTCACAAAAGCCTCACTCTCCTTGTCCGTATGAGTGTATCCGCATGGTATTTCCTAGTAGATGATATCAAGTGGCACTTGAGATTAGATGATTTCGATTACGCCCCAATGCTCATCTCTATGCTCTTCGTAGTGTAAGAAAGCTTCTTCTCCTGCTCTCAGTTTGATATCTTCAAAGCTGCTGCTCAGCCTAGGGAGAATCAACTTCCTATAGCACCCAACTCGCTTGTATTGACCCCTGGAAATACCTGTTGGGACAATAGCCAAACCCGACTGACCGTAATATCCTTCGATGTCAACGTTGCAGATGGGTACGAAAAAGAAAGTAGAGTCATTGTTGATTGGCCCGTCCCAATGCATCCAAACATCTGTCTTCAGCCCACACCGTAAACTTGAAGGTCATGTAGTAGGTCCTTCCCGGGCCGCCAAACGCGGAAGGCAAAATATGTGCTTCTAAAAGGTTTCTGCATGAGAGCAAGAGTGAGTCTCCGGTCAGTTGGCCAAGGCGATCTTTTCCAACGGGTCCTACATGCATGCTCCGAACTTTGACCAACAGTTCGTCTGGCAGTTTCTTTGACAGCAGGCTGGGGGATATATACTGGCACCATCACTACCAGCCGAAGCCCAAGACCAACTTGGAGCGATATATATCGTATCTGCTGTTTTGTTTGGCGTGGATCTGCACCAAAGAAGACCAGTTTCTGCGCTATTTGCCAAATTCCTGCAATGCATTTGTCCTGTCTCTGTTCTTCTAGATATCTAATCACTCCCGATAATGCCACTAGAAAATCCGCGGGAAACGAGAACTGTAGCTGGGTGTAAGCAAAAACAATATTATCTCAACAGTCTGAGAGTTTTCCCTTGTTGATGGAAGATTGTATATTTAGCAGGCTTTCGGGAATCCCCTCAGGGAAGCTTTCGCAGCTGATGTGTATGTTACATTCCCAGAACAATTGGAATTCTGCAAAATGTAATGTCCGAGGAGAAAGTAATCGTTCTTGAAATGCCCATCCACGTTTTGCCAGTACACTGTTATGTATTGACTCAAATACTATATATTCTGGTATCACTTCAAAATCCTGGTACCTAAATTCATCTTTTATCATTTTGGCTTTGGCTTTGGCTTGGACTCTAAGACCTCTCAATCTGCTTTGACTAAGAAAGCAGCCTTCACTTCCATTTTTGGCACAGGATGCAGCGATATTGAAATACGAATTTCCGTAAACCTCGCTCATCTTTACGGATTCTTTTCTCCAATCTTCAGGATCGTCTTGAATGATGTATTGCGAATCAATCCATAGATGTGTTGTTCCCAAATGCGTTGATATGAGAATTGCGTCCCGAAAAGTCTTCGGCAGCGATTCTTGATTGATTCCTTGTTGAAAACTATCAAGTAAGGCATTGGTGAGCTTAAACGCGACGCCGTCCGGGCCCCAGCAATGGCTCAAAGTTGCATATTTGATATTCTGCGGAAGATGACTTGATTGACAAAGTCGTATACTCCCTGTTTGGATATCCAGTAATCTTGTTGGTAATTTGACATTTCCACTTGGCTTCTGGCACATCTGATGCTCCCTATCGCACGTTTCAAGAAAATGTAGTGCCTGATCTATGGGAAGATCTGGGAGAGCTTCATGGTTGCATGAGCCTATCTATATTAGACTTCAGATTCACAGTATCCAAGAAACAAGTTTTCGGAAAAGAAAATGACTTGAACTTACTAATAGCATAGAAACTCAACTTCGCAGATTGCCCGCAAGTATTATCTTGTAAAATTTGTATAGTTTCCAGCTGGAGCAATTCCTTTCCTGGCACACTAATCAAAGTTCGTATAAGGACATCCTCATCATCTGACGCCCTGTCCCAGAATAATTCTGTTCTCTGACACAACCGGCAACCTGCTTTCGAAGCATGTGTCAGCAGTTGTCTGGTACTCCAGAGTCCAAGTTCTATTTCAAAAGCCCACCATCTTCGATGATCAAAGGGAATTTTATCGAAGATAAAGCGCAAATGATCAAGCATCCATCGACACATAACGCAAAGTCCATCGACGACGTCGGCGTCTGTACCTAAGTTTCGGACTGGTTCAATGCGTGGTATCTGTTTGCCCCAACGGTTCTTCCCATTATCACTCACGACTATTGAAGCTGGGTCGCTCACAGCCTGAGTTGTCTTGAGCCAAGGTATCCACGAGTACTGGCCTTGTTTATGTTCTTCAATTACTGAACTCTGAGCCAGCTCTCGTCCAGTTATCAGCTCCTCACTCATTGCATCGTCCTCCGGGGCAGAAGCCGAGTCGTCGCCATTGTCGGATATTGTGGCTCCATCATGTTCCTGACGCACTAAACCAGAATTCTCTTCTTGACTGCGATCCCCAGGAACAGGAACCGACGTCACAGAATCCATGTTCGCCGTACAAGAGATAGAACAATTTAGTTCGAGGTTCCTGAAATGTACGCTTTCAAGCTGATTATACCCGGTCGGCTAATACATAAATGAATCAGCTTGTTGCCTGCATGGTTACATCAGAGTGGTCGCAGTCACCCAATAACATCCCAACACCTGCCTAATCTAATATTTCATCCATGCATTTACTGGGAATAAATAAGCATGTGCCAATAATTCTCTCAGGGCTGTCGACGAGGCAGAAAAGCTTCTCTAAACGGTTTCCGTATTTTGGTCCTTAATGAATTAGTAGAATTAGTATATGTTTAATCACGGGTCTGTAACTACTTGAGATAAGAAAGTAGATCGATTGTTTTCCTTACTATGTTAGAACTACTATTTTACGAATCGTATGAAATACCTAGAGATCTGGAAATATCGGTC
Organism: Hymenoscyphus albidus; assembly: GCA_911693285.1. Taxonomy (NCBI): domain Eukaryota; kingdom Fungi; phylum Ascomycota; class Leotiomycetes; order Helotiales; family Helotiaceae; genus Hymenoscyphus; species Hymenoscyphus albidus. Next base: position 58,055 of record CAJVRM010000016.1, on the reverse strand, counting down.
TAGAAAGCTTGACATAACTGAGAACTTGACATGGTGGTATGCGAACACCTCTAAGTTTCTATATCTTGATAGAAATCTTTCAAAAGAAAAACGCATTCACCATATCATTTAGGGACGATAGCTTAATACCTGAAATTCAGTCACACAGGTGGGTATAATCCCAGTAGCATTTGTGAAAATCAGGGTTAATCTTCAGAAGCAGAATTCTATACAGCCTCGTGGCGCTGCCGTCTTCGAGATGTGCGAAGTAGCGTATGTGGTCCCGTTCTCCTTAAGAAACTCGGTTATCATCCTCAAGTAACCAACAAATTCGCTCAAGCCAATCCGCGCTACAGCAGATGAAGACCGCTACCGTAAGTTCCCAAACAGGAAATAATATATTCCTCTGAAGTTGGGACAAGGTATATCTGCAGGTTCGCAAAGCCGGACCTCACAATTAGGGAGTTCGGTGAGGAACAAGGCTGCATATACTCGTAATAACTCCCCATTCTGCAGCAAGGCTTTCTTGATCTGTATCTTACTGTAAGCAGAACACCCGGCACCCGGTCTCCCCCGCAGTTGGCTGATAAATAGTGATCACACTTCGGAAAGTGATACCAAATACCCACAGTAAGAGACATGGTCGTTACTCTGTACACACCTCTCTTAGAATAAAATTATCCCAAAAACGCCGCACAACTAAAATAGTTATATAAAGAGCTTGAATAATTGTTAACTCTTACTTTTCACTGACCTAGGCATCCTAAGACAATTATCTTGCTTGTACTACAAGATTAGTATAATAGAGTTTTATATAGTGTGTACAGAGTAACGACCAAGTATCTTATATAGGTAACTATAAAAGAAAAGAAAAGAAACGTCTTCTACTTTACTGTCCTTGATATCGTTGGGATAAGAGTCGACGCATTTATAACCTACACCTATATTTCCAGCTCGCGAAAATGTTGGAAGAGGGAGAAAGTTCGAAAAGAATGAGAAGAACAGTTCCGGGCTTTTGAACCTGATAGATTCAGATCGCGTATGTTGCGGATAGATGAAAATAAATCGATGGGAAAAAAGTAACGAACGCATTGTTTACTTTACAGCCCTTTTTGAGAGAGATGGAGAGGAGTTCTATACTCCACACTAACCAACTCGCTAAAAATCACGCTTCGGCTTCTCCGCACGTGAAAACCTTGTGATCTCCCTCCTCTCCAAAACCTCACTGGGCAAAACAACATTATAACACTCGCACATCCAAGAAGAATCGGAAAAAGTCTAGATCCTCGGGAAATAAAACCAACCCCCAGAAACCCTAACAACAAGGCTATGCAATACAAAACCAAGGCAACTACTACCTCATTCGGTTCGAGACATTCCATCTCGCTCGCTGTGACTCTATGAGTGATTTTCCCTACCGCAATCCAATAAGAAGTCGAGGGGCCCCCGCATAAAACGGCTGTGCTGTGCATACCTACCTACATTAGATAAGATGCAAGCCACTCACTTACTTACTCACCTGATTACTCCTTGCTTACCTACTTACTTACTCACATCCCTTCCTCCCCCACAAAACCCAGAAGCACCAACATCCAAATCTCCAAACTTTCATCAAGTATTTACAAACTTCCAGATATCAAAGGTATACCCCTCATCTAACAACAACAAAAGCACACAAATCCTAACGATCTCGCTATCACAGTCTATAACTAAAATCCCTCACCATGCCATCCATCAACGAGCAACCCACCCAAGTCACCGAACAAATGACGATCGAAACTCCCACCATTGAGACGGCCCAACCAGTAAGTTCCCCTTCCTATCCATCCATCTCATCAAACCTTCAACAAACAAACAAAACAAGTAAACAAACCATCTAATACCCTCAGATCGCCACCCCAGGAATGACCAGCGAAGTCTCCATGCGCGGAGGTGAAGAAGCAGGCTGCGACTGCTGCTGCTGCGGCTGCGAAGAATCATGCTGCTAAACCCCTGGCCTTCCTCGGACTCAAATTCCTCCAGACGAAAAACACTCCGTCAATCACTTCGATCCCATGATAGCAAACGGATACGGTAAATGGGATGGAGGGGGATAGAATGGGTGTTCTCATCGATGGGAGGAATCCATGAGTTGTAATTTGCTGCACTTGATTACTAGGTGGTGCTTGATGGAGATATTGATGGATACGAGGGGATGTAGCTATTCTACAATCTAACAATCGAATGAATAAACAATCGTTCAATCTATTCTATCATCGCCTACCTAGCCTAACCTATCCTACTTCCATCCAGTGACACCCGAGAACCCTCCATTTCATCCCATATCCCCCACAAACACAAACACAACCAAGCTTTCCCCCATCCCTTGGTCCCTTGGCATACCCAAATCCCACGCATATAACTGGATAGATCCACCTCCATCTCATCAGATTCCCTTGGCAGGGTCCGCTCCCGTCTTGGTAGAAAAGCTTGTCTATGAGCCAAGAGATGCCATGGCGATCTGATGTAACGTCTTTCTTTTTTTCGTGTACCTCCGTATCCCGTCTTCAATCAAATTCAATCCAATCCAATTCAATCAAGTTCACTCTTTAATTCGCACACCTCGAATCCTTCCCAGATTCCTTCACCGACTTTCTGAGGTATTCCCGGATGTGTGTATCCGGACAGATCTGACACACACCACAACCCACACGGTCTTCTCCGAGTGGCTGGGCTGGCGTGGTGCGAACTCCATGATTGTACTCGGATCACGTAACCGAATTGACAGTAGTTGATCCATCCCATCACATCGGGACGAACTAGGGCTCTTAGTGAGGATCCAGACCTGATTCTCACAAAAGCCATCCAGCAACGACGGGATCGATAAGGTTTGAAAGATTCGAATTTCGTTTTCCATCCGCCATTCCAGTCTCAGTATCCATCCTGATTCCTTAACGTTCATCACTTAAATCCCCACTCGCTCATGCGCTCGGCTACGCTAGAGTACATACACGTCTAGCCCAAGCCCGGCATCAGGACGTACAACGTATATACAAACAAACAAAACAAAGCAAACAAACTCCCACCTCCCTTGCCGAGAACGCCTTGTATCTCAAAAGAAAGATGAAAAATTGAAAAATTGAAATAACCGCTGGCGAGGAGGGTTATCTCCACCTTCTCACTTCGACGCATGAATTTTCATTCCGCCCTGCTCTGCCAAACAAACGCCAAACAGAATGCATATGCAACTTCCAAGTACTAAGATACACTTCTGCTTCCCGATTCCTTCTCCCTCTCTTCTCGATACCACTTCATTCCTTCGTTCATCTGTTCTCGAACTCTTCTTGCCCGCTCGAAAAGAGCATCATCATCATCATCGTGGAGAGACCTCTTTAGTTGGGATCTCTCGTCGTTCTGCATTACAGCCTGAGCCCTCCTCTTCAAGGCTTGTATGTCTTCATTCCCATCAATGCTCAGCCTAAAATCCTGGTCCATTGCTATCTTGGATGGGACACTCCGTGCAATTGATGATACCCTTGAACGTGGCGGTGTTGTCACCTGGTTGAGAGGCCCATCATATGATCGCTTCTGGTGAAGCATGTTGTGGGCCACTGATGTCGCCAGTGGTGTACCATCACTAAGCGTCGCAATCCCTCTTGCCTTCAATCGGAAGTAGTCGGTCTGTACACCACTGACTTGTCGTCTGGTCTCATCCTTTATGTCGTATTTGTCCATCAAATGTATCCTAGATCCACCGGTCAAATAGGTAGGGTCAGATAGGATAGAACGTCGTAGTGGATTGTCTGATCCCCCTCGTTTATGGTGACTTGAGCTTGAGCTGGGTCTCGCGGCTTTATTTGACCGATGTCGCTTTGTGCCATTTACTTTTACCTCTTTCCGCACAATTGCCTGGAGCTGTTTGTTTTGATCGTGAACGCCATCCAAAACACCAGTAGCACCCAAAAGGCTCTCCAGGCTTTCTCGCCGATGAGATCTAGCCGAAGCCCTGAAATCTTGGACGATATTCGTCGATTGTAATGTTTTTGATGCGCGTAAATTTTCGGCCATCGCCCGCCGAGCTTGACGAGCTTCCCTACCTCTACGTTTCATGCGCAGATTCTGAGCACCATTTCGCCACCGATTGAAGTACCTGGTAGCGAGCGATCGATATCTGAAAGCGTCCGCTTCTATTCTGTCCGATTTTTCCTGCTCAAGTGACTGTCGCTGAGCTTCTTCTTTGAGGTATACCTCGACAGTCCCCTTCAACAGATTCTCGACCGTGAACGACAAGAACTGATCAACAAGTCCATGCTCTCCAAGGACCATCCAGTTTGTTAGACCAGTAAGTTGTGCTTCACGGTCATATTTATGACGCTTTTTGATTTCGCTTGAGGAATTAGGAGTGGCTTGGAGGGTTCCAAGGCTGGGATTCGTAGTGAGATTTGGTATGCTGGGCACATTTGGCTGGAATGATCCATAAGGGGCCCCTGATGCTGGTACCTGAGCTGGTAGTGGAGCAGGCGCTGGAACTTTCGGGAACAAATCTTTGTTAGTCTGGTTTGGTGCAGAAAACGATCTTTGTCCTTCAATTTGAGACGAATTGATTGCAGGTTTCGAGACTGGGGGGATAGTAGACGCTGGAGGGACCCCGAATAATATAGGTGCCTTTGGGCTTGAGCCTAGTTGAGCGCTGGGGAGATTCGAACCGAAGACTGGAGGAGTAGAGTTAGTCCCCGTCGAAGGCGTGTCAGTTGCTGTTGACGGAAAGGTGAATGAGGAGGAGATGTTGGCCGTGGTAGCTGATTTATGGGATTCATTGCCGGACTTGATCGTGAGAGTCGATACGGATGGTGTTAATTCTGTTCGGCCATTTACGTTGGGACTCTGTACTTTGTCCAACGGATTGGAATATAGTGCTGAGGGTTTGGAAACGACAGTCTGTGGCACTTCTGGCACGGTTCCAGCTGGCGAAACTGGGGGTTTTGGTGGGAAAAAACCATTGAATGGCTTTTGTGACGGGATTCCGTTCAGGATCGAGGTTGAAGGAGTAGCAATATCCACCTTTGGGGGATCGGTTGGAGGACTTGAAGAAAAGCTTGGAGGTTGCTTTCCAATAATTGGGGTGTCTGCAATCGGGGGGAGCATTGGTGCCGTGGTTTCAGTCTTGTCGTTACTTACGAACAAACTTTCCTCTTCTTCTTGAGTAGCTTGCTCTTCCAGAGTTTCATCAAAAACATTATTGTTGATAGCTTCTGGTAAGGAGTAATTACCACGCTTATGCTCAACAAGCTTATATGAGTGGGCCTGCTTCAAAGGCGGGAAAGGATCCTTTATTCCTTCGTCTGACTCAAAAGACAAGACATCCTCTCCATCAACGTGATCAAACCTCAGACCATATGCCTCACCAAAAACTATAATGTCATCCTCCTCATCAAACCTAAGAAAAGCATTCAGTTTTGCCAATGTCCAATCTTTGGTCTGATCTCGCTGCTTACGATATGAAGCGAGTATCGTTTTCAGTATAGATTTTCGGACAGAGTTGAAATGAATTTCTGCAAAACAGGCCATGGTGTAAGAAACTTGCTTGTCCTCAAGAATGGTGAAGAACTTGGCGTAGAAGTTTTGCGCGATGTCGGTAGGCGTTTGAGGAGTAAGAGGGCCGCGTGCATCCCAAATATTTTGTATTGCTTCAATCAGGCTTAGGGCGGTCTGTATCTCGTCCGATTCCCTGAATAATTTGAAGCCCCAATCCTGCACAGTTTGTAACATCCCTGGATGCCTACAGTTGAAAAGAGCATAGTAAGCTCTAAATTCGCTCTCATTCTCACAAGTAATATTCTGGGCCTTGCAGTCATCGTAAGAGTGTATCAGAGAAAGTAGAGCTTTTGACAATTGTTCCACCTCTTGCTGCTCCGAAAATTCCTCCGCTGGAGACACCCCATCTTTCGACATTCGATGCAGTGATATGACATGAAATCGGGCGATACGTTCCAGGCAATATACTTGATCAAGCATTTCGGCAGAATCCATCGACGATTGAAAAACAAAATCCCGACGGATCGCCCGAGTGCGATCCCAGAGAAAGTGATGGACATTTGGAAGGTTATTTTCATCATCACCCAGAACAGAATTCAAGAGGTAATCCAGGGTTCTTCTCAGTGCTCCAGGGGATCTCACGTCCATCGGTAAAGGCGCGTCCTGCCCGGCAGCTGATCTTGCCAGTGCCTTCACCATCTTATAAGGTGCAACGACTGATGATCCATCTGGCCCAATTTCCGTCTCGGCTGACTTGTAGTCGCGTTCGTAAATTCGGGTCGCTTTTTCGAAATCTGGGCACATCTCTTCGCATATTCCTTTAAAGTCAATTGCTTCGCTCAGTTTCTTGGGTTTATCGGGATCATCGAGTAAGCCAGCCTTAATTAAACTTACGCGAACTTCGCTTCTGTATGATTTTGAAGCTTTCCAATATGTCTCAATCGCTGGTTTGAATTTCGGATCCCCAGGGCTAGGTGTAGGCCACTTCGGCGCCGTTATACGGTCTTTTCTGATGGTTTGATATATTTCCTTCGCCAAAGCACTGCTATCGATGTTCGTGCTGGCCGAAGGTGTCGCCTGAGCTGGAGGATTTGAGAAGAGGGCTTTTGAAGTCTGGCCATTTGTGACTGGCTTATTGAAAGCATTCTTGGGTGTGTACGGGGACGCAAAGCGGGTTCCAAATCCCGCCGACGTAACATTTTGAGATGGAGCTGGAATAGAAGGAGATGCTGTAGGTGCTCCAAAGGAATTGAAAGGTGGATTTTGGGTCGGTTTGGAGTCTGTACTTGGAAATCCATTGCTCTTAGCGCCAAATGTCGAGGAAGTTACTGGAGCTGCCCCAAATACGCCTCCAGCTGGTTTCTCGAAGGGGTTGTTGGCTGGTTTCGTAGAAGGGCTCCCAAATAGGGTGGAGCTAGGCTTCCCAAATGGATTTGATGCTGTAGTCCCGGCAGAAGACGTGCCCATTGGCTTTCCAAATACATTCGCAGCGGGTGATGATATCGACGATGGCGCGCCAAAAGGATTATTAGGAGGAGTGCTGTTAGGAGTAGTCGAAGGTGCGCCGAATACACTTGTGTTGGGGGTCATGGTAGCTTGCGTAGGAGCTCCAAATGGGTTGTGTGCTCCAAAAGTATTGGCTGGCGCATCCTGCTTCGTAGCAAATGGGTTGACAGCGGAAGCCGCAGCAGAACCAAAGGGGGAGGCGACTGGTTTCTTCGCGGTGTCGAAGGGATTTCTTGGAGCTGCCACTGGTGCGCTGGCAAAGGGATTCATTTTCTTGTCGGTGGGAGGATCCGCAAATCGGACCTGCTTAGTGTTGTTGACCTGGGCTTTCCCGTCGCGCCCTCGTAGACTTCCTCCTCGTCCGTTCTGTGCTGATGAGCTCTGCCCTCTCAGTGCGCGTCTCGCAGCGTTCTCTCGTCGCTCGTTCTCGAAGGGGTTTTGGTCGGTGGAGTCGGTGGTGGGCGATGTGTCTATATGATGGTTGCTTGAGTAATTGTTTCTAAAACGAAAGTTGTTCCTAAGTGATGCAACTAAAAGTGAATTGGATTTGAAATTGGGAGCTGGGCGCGCATTACGCGGGCGCCGTTGAATGGGGGAATCATGGTGGGAAGCATGTCTTGTGGACTTACTGGAGCTTGAAGCTCCTCGACTCGTTGACCCGCGACCTCTTCCTCGTGAACGATTTTGTGGATGGCCTCGCGCGCCGCGAGTACTACTGCCGTGGAGCAGCATCGTTCTTGTTGTTGATCATGAGGAAAAAAGTCTGCAGAATACGAGTGGAGGAGGCGGTTGGGATATGCTTTCTTTCGCAAAACAAACTCGGCAGCTACGCTCCCTATTGTCATATACGATTCACCTCTTTGTTCCCTCTCAATACCTACCTCTTGCACGCGGAATTCTACGCTAACCGTTTTGGGTCGGGTTTTGTGGGGCATCACCCAAGGTGTCATTGGTGTCATTGACGGGAAGCGAGGAAGCGAGGAAGCTCGAAGTTTCCCCAAGACAATGCCTTAATCAAAGTGGCAGAGGAAACTTCTAGCTTCTATTGTTCGAAAGTCCTCGAACAATGCCATGCATTTAATGATTCGAAGATTCTGGAATATTTTAGACAATCATTCTAAACTCAGCATCATCTATTCAACTTCCTTAGTCGGAAAAATTAACTCAATATTCGCCAAAGCACAGAACAGTATATGCAATCGGTCTTGATATCTGGAGAATCGCTTCAATTGTGCTAGAGAGACAAAACAACCAAAGCTAGTTCAACTCATATGGATTCTATTCAGTATTTCCTAGCATATTCTGCAGGTTTACGATGCTCATGGTTGAACAACTCTTGCCACATAGCACACGTTCATGCTCAAATCAATATGTACCAAATCCTCCAGCAATATGCGCCATCTTAGACTCCATTTTGTTTACCAATCCTGCCCAACGCCAATATCATGAAAATCTCTTGCTAAATACCCAAATCTCAGTTTCGAGTACGAATGATCGCTGGGCCCAAGCCCCTTCTCACTTCATCAAGTTGTTCCATGCCACTTTGATATTTTCCTTTTTTGACATGCTTTTTCCCACTCATGGTATAATTACCAAGGAAATCATCCATGATATTGTCAAAGTCCCCTCTGATTGGCCCCTGTACACTCGACGCTACAGATGTTGCTGCCGAGACAGAACCATCGTCGTCCATATCCTCCATGTCCTCATTGTACCTTTCTTCAAGCTTTTCAAACCGAGCATCCAACGTTGTCATGCCCTCAGTTCGAAACATTGAAGACGAGGTCATTGAGTACGTAGATGGATTTGTCAAGGCACCCTTTCTCTTCTTCTTTCTGCCACCATTCGTGGTTGTCGTCATCATTGATGATTGAATGTCCGATTGTGAAGGAGCGACTGGTGCCTTAGTCTTCTGATCTTTTTTGAATTTGCTGAAATTTGCCATCCAGTCGCCATCTCCATGATCTTCACGCTCATCGTTCAAGAGGTCTTCAGTTGGTACAGGACCATTTTTGTATTCTTTGGAGGGCTTTGCTGTGTCGTCTGATTCCCAGCCTTCGTCTTCATCATCCCAAGCACCTTGCTCAAACTCATCCTCTTCTATTTCCTCGCCGTCCTTCGCTAACTGACCAAATATTTCGTCGTCTTCATCAACGTAAGCATCGTCCTCGAGGGCCTCAAGTACTTCTCGCAATCTAGGATCCATATCCGGTTGAAAACCTGCCAGCGCATCAGGCACGTCTTGCTGAGCCTGGTAGGTGACCTTGCGCAGATTCTTCGAGGGTAATATTTCCTCGTCCAATACTGCGCCGCTTTTCTCCTCTAAACTGGCATCTCTAAGTGCATCCTCCAAGGTCTGCTTTCCCTTTCCTTTGTTTTTTGGCGCGGGTGCTTCGACAAAATATGCTTCTCCTCCTGATGCAGAACCCAAATCTCGCATGTGCTGCATATAATCATACTCGGTATCGTCGTAGTAGACGCCATGATTGGCGGCCTCGCCTTCGTTATCTCGAATCTTGTAGACATCGGAGCCGAGTTCAGACGCCAGGTCGTCGAGTTGTTTGACCTTACTGGCGTTTGGGAGGGGCGTAGGGTTCAGAACCATAGAAGATGCAGATTCATCATGGATTAAAGGGTCGTTTTGAGGACGATGAACGAGTGTAAAATGAGTCGCAGTTTTTTTATCGATCCACGTCTTGCGCGCCATGATTGCGGTATTTGGATGAAGTACGGAGTATTAAACTATATCGTGGTTGGGAAGGGAAGAAAAAGGTTTCAATGGAAGAGCGCCGCAAGTGTGGAATTTAGACGTGGGGTCGCTTCGCCGTGACGAGTTTGCGCCCGGCTTTTTCTAATCATGGAGGGGCAAATGATAACCAATCTTCCCACCTCCCCTTCATCCTCCCACAGTACAACAACCTCTACAAAACACCACAAATACAAATTTCTGGACAACTTTTATTGTTCCTAGAAACTTACAACGTACGAAAATACTCGGCTACCACTGCCAAAATGGTTCTCGCAAAGTCGAAAAATGCCGTGGGACTGGGCAACAGGTACGTGCCGTCATTGATTTGTTCTTTTGTCAGCATCGACGTACTCACAAATCGCAGTTTGATGAACGATAGATTCGGAAAGGGAAAAGGAGCGGATCGCAAAAAGGTCACATCCGCCGGAATCCACAGAATCAATCATGCGACAGGAGAAACAGTTAGCGCACCGTGTAAAATCCGTACATTACTATGATGTGCTAACCAGAAACAGTATGTCACCAACGAAAAGAAGGAGGCGAGTTGGGTCAAGATGCGATCGGTTACGGAGCAAGCTGCTCTCGATGAATTTTTGTCCACGGCAGAGTTGGCTGGCACCGATTTCACGGCCGAAAAGATGAACAATGTCAAAATTATACATACCGACCAAAAGAACCCATATTTATTATCCGCCGCAGAAGAGAGGGCCGCAGTAGGAAAGCAAAGATATCACAGGGATAGGTTAACGGTACCCCGGAGACCACATTGGGATTCAACGACAACTCCTGAACAACTGGATCGTATGGAAAGAGATAGTCTGCTGGAGTGGAGACGAGGTTTGGCGGAGTTGCAAGAAAATAACGATCTACTGATGACGCCATTTGAAAGAAACTTGGAGGTATGGAGACAACTTTGGAGAGTCATTGAGAGGTCCGACTTGGTTGTTCAGATTGTCGACGCTCGAAACCCCTTACTATTTCGCTCCGAGGATTTGGAGAGATATGTAAAGGCGGTTGATTCTAGAAAAGAGAATCTGTTATTAGTCAACAAAGCAGACATGCTGACACTAGAGCAAAGGCAGGCATGGGCAAAACACTTCCAAGAGGCAAAGATTGCGTACAAGTTCTTTTCTGCAAGTCTTGCAAAAGAGATGAACGAAGCTCGAGATGAGGCCGAAGAAGAAGAGTCTGAAGAGGAGGAAGGGGAGGAGGCAGAAGCAGAGGCGTCTTCTTCAATAACAAAAGAAACGGAAAACTTGAAGCTTGAGGATCAAGCAGAGGAAGGCAAGGCTGCTGAGGACGAGGAAGAAGAAGAATCTGAGGACGAAAGCACCCGCATTTTGACCGTTGATGAGCTTGAGGCACTTTTCCTATTACACGCACCAGAATCAGAAGGTAATTTCACCAATATCATGCCATGTCTCACTCGCTAATACTTTACAGACGCAAACTCAGAGAATCCACGAAAAACACAAATTGGTCTTGTTGGATATCCCAACGTTGGAAAATCATCTACCATCAACGCCTTGATTGGTACCAAAAAGGTGTCCGTGTCATCTACTCCTGGTAAGACGAAACATTTTCAAACAATTCATCTTAGCGACAAGGTCTTGTTATGCGATTGCCCGGGTCTCGTGTTCCCGAACTTCGCCACGACGAAAGCTGAGTTGGTATGTAACGGAATTCTTCCCATCGACCAGCTGAGAGAGTTCACTGGACCAGCAGGGCTTGTGGCAAAGCGAATCCCACAGGCCTTCTTGGAAGCCATCTACGGAATTAAGATCTATACACGTCCCTTGGAGGAAGGTGGTACTGGTGTGGCAACAGCTGAGGAGATTCTCATGGCATATGCTAAAGCAAGAGGTTTCAAGAGAACTGGTCAAGGTCAACCTGATGAGTCAAGAGCCGCAAGATATATCTTGAAAGATTACGTTAATGGCAAACTTTTGTTCTGTGCACCACCCCCAGGCGATTACGATCCTCTGGAATTCAATCGCGAGCTTTATGACGAAGGTCACTTGCCCGAGAAGAGACGCCTCAAGCTAGCAGCTATGGAAGCTATGGACAACGAAGGGATGTCCGCTGCCGATTCGGATGTAGTCTCTTTTCCGGAAGGCCCAAAGACTAAAAAACTCGATGGTGCATTTTTTGGTCTCGGACAGGGTTCTAGGGGACATTTCAAAATGCCTTTCGCACACAAGTACACCGAGCAAGGTACGGCAAGTGGTAAACAATTGTCAGGCCGCAAGCAAAATACGATGTTAGCGCTGGAAAAAGACGTTGATCCCAGTGATGTGAAAATGTTGACGAGTAAGAAGCACTTCAAAGGGGGGTCCAAAGGCAACGGGAAGCGGAGGGCAGATTATTTCGCAGATTAAGGAGAGCTGCGTCGTGGTATTGGATGATGTTGGTGGCAGAAACAAAATGTTGGGCGGCTATGCTATGGGGGCATTTGCATGTCATGACGGGTCTCGGGCAGGGCTGGCTCTTCAAATATGGCGTTGTGTTGGTTGGTAAATGATATGCATGAATAAGGCTGCGATTTTCGGGTGACAGCAATTTTACGGTCTGTGAGATCACATAGGGATACGTTTATTGGTGATGTACAGTGCTTTCACTTTTGTAAATTTGTCCATTGGTTCCTCAGGTGTGATGTGATGGAAGGGCCCGTCATTCGCGACCCATCCCCTTTTTGACCCCAACACTTGGCGTTGATCGAAAAGCTGATTGGAGAGGTCAAGACGTCCATAGCATCTCCCCATTTTCGAAACTCCTCCAACACGGGGACTTCTCTGAACTCGTGATGAATGGATGACTTCGCCGCGGGGCAGAGTGAACAAATTACATGCTGTTCCTACCCAGTTCCTGGGATCGGAAGTCCAATGCTTCCTGCGCCCCCAACGGTCACATCACGGTGCTTCGGTATTTTATCCCTGTCCATCACTAAGAGACTTTTGCATTCAGCATATGAGGTTCTGTCAGAATCATGACACTCAGCCCATTCATCCAACAGGTACGAAGACGGGGGTGATATGGCGGGGTCCAAAGGATTCAACCACCTGCCATGAACAAGGTGGAATATGCGTGGTGGGGCTGAGATCTTCCCATCCAGCTGCCACGATTTGGGAGATATAAGAAGCTTTTGATATCCTGTTGCATAGTCTGAGTATTGCATTCTCGCATCATCGTTCTCTCATACTCTCAAGACATAAGACATCGCAAAAGATCCAAACGATTATTATCCCAAAAACCATTCCTTCTTCAGATATATCACAGAAACCCAACCCATATCCACAAGATGTACACCTCAATACCATTCGCCTCCCTCCTCCTAACAGCAACCCTCTCCCTCCCCACCATCCTCGCTCACCCCACCACAACACCCTCACCCACCCTCACACCCCGCTCCCAAACCTGCTCCATCTTCGTCCAACGCTGGAAATCCAACGGCTTCGACGTAGAGTACTTCTCCGCGCCTCTACTCCCCGACCACACAGGCGACAACCAACACGTCCTCTGGAACCAGGAGAACCTCTACCAAGACACTTCCGTCCCCGGGAGTCAACTTGCAGACTACACCCTGGGTGGCAAGGTGCTTCATATCACCAATGTTGCGAATCCTGTGGAGGGCGATCCGAAGGATGCGGGCAAGTTGAGCTTTGTGTATGGGGAGGTGAGGTGGGATAGTTTTTCGGGGGGGACACCGTGTTTTAGTATGCCTAGGCCGGTGGAGACGCCGGCGGGGTTTCATGCTGTGGCTTGTGAGTTTGCTTGTGATTTGTAGGTGGTTGGGGGATGTTTGAGGGAGAGGTGAGGGTTTGAGAGGAATGTGTCTTGGGGGCTGGTTATATGAAATTGGGTTTGGGGGGAGATTCTGAAGGTATGGGTATGGGTTATGTTTGATATTGCTACAAGTTGATATAAAAGAAGTCCAAATTCTAACATAAATTCTTTTATAATTCTGTCATGCGCTTTGGAATAGCGAGCATAGATCGTGAAGGTAACAGGTGTCTGGATATTTTTGATGTCAATTCTAATTTACAATCATGAAAAACTAGCATCAGAAGTTCAAAGATTTATGTGGCTTTTGCATTGCTTGTCATTTTTATATTTGTGGATATCTTCCAAGTACTAGGGTGTTTTCTAGTTCTAAATTCCTTCTCAGCCATAAAGCAAGTTTTTAGCTCGCTAGGTAAGAAATGCAAGCAACCTCGCAAGCACAACCCAATGATACACTCTCATAGCAGACGGAAAATGCAGTAATAAAGTATCCTTGTATTACAGCCGCCTGTATCACAGTCTTTCGTAACTTCTCTCATAACTCAGATTTGTTTCCATAATCTGGGATAACAAATATAATTAACCGAACATCCAAAAACCAACAAAGTAATTTTCCCAAGAGATTCCTGCTGTAATCACGTAGATACATCTATAAAGCAGAAGCCCAAAAGACCACATTCAAAAATCCACTGCAAATGTTTCAGTCCAAGGGAGACACATCTCTAACACATAACCCAGACCTCTGGCTTCGGCTAAATTCATAGAGCAAGTTCCATACTTCTAATACTCTGGATACACTGTTGTACAACATCAACTACGTAATATTATGTGTCCGGGATTTTTGTGAAAAATGTCAGCATGCAACTTTCGGCGAGGGGATGGCCTTGTGTTGATTACGTAGTTCTGATATGTAATGCTAGTGAAGCGGGGTTAAATGAGATGCTGTTTTTATTCTTCGTAGATCTTTGAAGGAGAGATATCAATTGTTTATATTATTCGATGATAATGATTCTCCGCTCATCGAAGTCAATACTGGGGATTATCCAGAAGAATCGGCATGACTTAGATATATATCCTGATTTCTTGAGCGTTTCATTGTGATATTTACGACCGTTTTCCCCACTTCACGCGGGACTTTTGAGGATATGGGTATGTTACCCTCAACTCGCAGCATTCCAGTTGCCCTACTTTTGCAACAAGAGAAGGTGAACCAAGACCTTTGAGGTAAGGCCCGATCAAGCTATGGAAGGAAGAAGGATTCTCATAGTAAATAATGCGTTGAAGTGGTTCTCAAACGTCGTCGTGAGGTTGTCAAACCGTGGTGATGCCGAGCCGTTGCCTCAAAATGAACCTCGGCTTGTGTGCCCTTGCCTACCGAGATAGTCGTGGAGAAGCTGGAGCTGAGCTCTCACGGCCAACGTCTATCACTCCACTCTTTATATCTCACAACAAATCCATCCCATTCTCAATTACTGTGCTTCACCGTCCTCAGCGTCCAAATAAAAGCAGTCAACTCTTTCAGCGATTCAGCAAGAAGCAACTAAACAGCAGCCATGTCGGACAAGATCCCCATCATCGTAAGTCGCCTCCACGCCCAATACCTACCTCTACAACGGCTAACAGAACATCAAAGGCAGCAAATAGAGTCGGCGACAAGGCAAAGAAAACCATCGATATCTTGAAGAAGTTTGTCGATGAAAGATGCATACCGTAAATACCTCCCTCGTTTCCCTCCAAAGCTTCAAGCATTAATGCAACAACCCGCAGAGCCGACGCCATTTACACAGCTCAACTCGGAGCAGGAACCGATAGATGGGAGCACCACTCCTCGGTTCTCGACGACCTCAAAGTCGAAGCGCAGAAGCTAGGACTATGGAACATGTTCCTGCCAAAAGGCCACTACAAAGAATCTCCCGGCTTTTCGAATCTCGAATATGGATTGATGGCAGAGATATTGGGAAAATCAAGAATTGCGTCTGAGGCTTGCAATTGCTCTGCTCCAGATACAGGAAATATGGAGGTGTTTGCCAGATATGGAAATGAGGCACAGAAGAAAGAGTGGTTGGTGCCATTGATGGAGGGGAAGATCCGGTCTGCGTTCTTGATGACGGAGCCAGAGGTTGCTTCTTCTGATGCTAAGAATATCCAATTGAGCATGGTGAAGGATGGCAACGATTGGGTATTGAATGGATCGGTAGGTCACCTTCTGCCTAGTTCAAGAGTAATGCTAACATGTACCAGAAATGGTGGTCTAGTGGAGCTGGTGACCCAAGATGCAAGATTTACATCGTTATGGGAAAGAGCTCCCCCAACCACAGTGATCCCTATAAGCAACAATCCGTTATTTTAGTTCCTGCTGGAACCAAGGGTGTTACGGTAGAAAGGATGCTTTCCGTTTACGGTTTTGACGATGCCCCTCACGGACATGGTCACATTACCTTCAAGAACGTTAGAGTACCAGCAAGTAACATGGTACTCGGCGAGGGACGCGGCTTTGAGATCATTCAAGGCCGTCTCGGTCCTGGACGTATCCACCACGCTATGCGCGCAATTGGTTCCGTAAGTATTCTAATAGCTTATATATCAAAACTAATTACTGACCATACACAGGCTGAGCGAGCAATCGATTGGATGTTAATGCGCATTAATGACCCAAAGAAGAAGCCATTCGGAAAACAACTGAGCTCTCATGGTGTCATACTCGAGTGGGTGGCCAAATCTCGTATCGAAGTCGATGCAGCCCGTCTAATTGTTTTGAACGCCGCCATCAAAATGGACGATTTCGGACCAAAAGGAGCACTAACAGAAATTGCCGAGGCCAAGGTTTTCGTTCCACAAATTGCGCTAGACATCATTGACCGAGCCGTTCAAGCGTTCGGTGGCGCCGGTGTTTCCCAAGATACTCCTTTGGCGGCTATGTGGGCCAACACTAGAACGCTTAGAATTGTCGATGGTCCTGACCAAGTTCACTTGCAACAAATGGGCAAGATGGAGAACAGAAGAGGACCGGAGGTGACCAAACTCATTCAGATGCAAGCCGAGACTTCAAAGAAGCTGTTTGCTCAATATAAGGTCACGGAGATACAACCTGGACCAAAGAAGTCAAAGTTGTAAACGGCGGTTTGTGCGAATAGTAGTTGAATTTGATGGAAGGGAAAAGCAATTCAACTGGTATCTAGAGGTCAAAATGAACGTGAATTTTTACCGTTTTCCAATTAATCAGATTCGGTAAATAATTACATCTCCTATCTCAACACAAACGATCTTACTCCTGGATATCATATACAACCAAACGCCAACAAAGATAAAACCACACAAACAAACAAACCCAACCCAACCCCCTTTAAAATTCAGTAAACTGACCAGGGGCCCATCCATACGAGCAGTCCTGACGCTCAATCTTGTAGTATCTGGTACAGAAACATCTGAAATGCCAGATTTTAAACTGTAAGAATCAGCATCAGCATCAGTATCAGTCTCTGTGCAACTTTTCATGAACCTATCTCATCCATCATATAACTAGCCCTGAATACAAGAGCGACGAGAGAAGAGGGAAGAGGGGGGGAAACTCACGTGTGTCAGATTGTGCCGAGTGGCAGTCGGCCAGCCGGGACAATACATAACCCTATGTCCACCACTTTCCGCACCAAAGTAATCTCTCTTCTCCATCTCTATCCTCGGTTCTTCTTTCCCTTCTCCTTCTCCTTTTCCTTCTCCTTCTGACGCGGTGACAACCTCGCTGGTCTCCTGCATCTCTGCACTCCGCTTCGTGATGGTAGCGAAGGAGGGTTTTGCTACGCGAGTTGGGGATTTGGATGAGGATGTGGTTGGAGACACGGACGCGTCGAAGT
This sequence comes from Hymenoscyphus albidus, assembly GCA_911693285.1. Classification (NCBI taxonomy): domain Eukaryota; kingdom Fungi; phylum Ascomycota; class Leotiomycetes; order Helotiales; family Helotiaceae; genus Hymenoscyphus; species Hymenoscyphus albidus. Next base: position 40,676 of record CAJVRM010000016.1, on the reverse strand, counting down.
TTTGCAGGCGCGAGATCATGGAGTCCCAGTTATGTCGGGGGGAGGTGAGGGTGTAGAGGGATGAGGGGAAGGAGAGGGTGGGGGTTGAGGATGATGAGGATGATGAGGATGTTGAGGATGATGGTGAGGCTGGGGAGGGTTCGTCTCTGCGGTTTTGGGGGGCGAGGGTGGTTGTGGGTTCTGTGGACTGAGCTTGGGATGTAGGGAGTGTTGTTGGTTCGGTTGTGGTGCTGGTGCGGGTCGACATGCCAGACTCGTCGCTTGCTACGGCTTCGTGGATCTTTGTCCGGCTGAATCTGGGATCCCAGGGGGGATACCAGGGACGGAGAATAGGTTCCCAATCCCCTTCCCACCTCTTGGTTATGGTCTCTTCTGGCTGAGGACTTGAGGTCGTGGGTTTTGTGAATTGGGGCTGGGATGTAGGAAGTGTTGTTGGAGTGGTGCTGGTCTGGGTCGACATCTCAGACTCGTAGCTTGCAATGGATTTTAAAAGGTCATTCCATTCATCCCAGTCGAAACTGGGAACCCAGGGAAGGGGGATAGGGTGAGGATACCAGTTCTTTGTCGACCTCTTGGTTAGGGTCTCTACTGGTTGAGGACTTGCAGTTGCAGCTGGAATTGAGGTCGTTAGCGTGGCAGTGGTCTGGTTCGACATCTCAGACTCGTAGCTTGCAATGGAGTCTAAACGGTGATTCCATTCATCCCAGGGAAAAGGAATAGGGTGAGGAGGATACCAGTCCTTTGCCGACCTCTTGGCTAGGTTCTCTACTGGCTCAGGACTTGTAATTGCAGTTGCAGTCGCAGTAGAAGTTGAGATCGAGGGGGAAGCCGAACTCGAGGTGTGCCACCATCTATCCCAATCCCAATCCCAGCACCAAATACAGGGGTCAAATCTCCACGAATCACTTCTCTTTCTATCCCAAGCCTTCGCCCAATTCCGAAATTTCCACATCCTCTCCTTCTCGCCAGCATGACGAGACTGTTCTTTAGCCTTTTCAACCATCTTTTCGTGAGCTCCCTCGGTATCTTTTGGGGTTGCCGAGGGACTGGGGCTTGGCAGCGTAGCGAACGTTGTAAGCGGAGGGGTATTTGTTGGCTCTGCTGGACTCTCTGCTTCGGTCGTTTCGCTGGGTAAAGGGAGGACGGGTCCGGGGTTCCATGGGTTGAAGAAGGGTGAGAGGGTGGTGAGGGTGGTGGTTGGTGAGGTGGTTTGTTGGGTGCTCGCTAAGCTGGAGCTTGCGAGGGTGAGGAGGAGGGTGCGGGGGAGGTGCATTTTGGTGGTGTTTTGGTAGGGTGAAGATGAAATGTAGAGGGGAGTAAGAAGGAATGAATAAAGAATGAAGATAAAATAAAGAAGAGAGAAGGAATGTGATCGAAACCTTGGGACGGGTTGTTTTTATACTCACTCCTCTACTACTGAATCCCTAGATTTGCATGGCGCCAGACTAGAAATTTAGAAAACACCGGCTTAGACTTGTAGAAAAAAAGATGTAATATATATTTCCACAGCCCCAGTGTACTACGTGATGGGAAACTAGGAGAAAATCCCTAGTTCGATCTTCTAGCTAGCCAATACTCTACTCCCGAACCAGGGTAAAACAAAGATAGGAGTTTATCACTAACTTTAGACGTTTATTAGCGAGGGATATTATACTATAGTATCTCCTCAACTGCCTCCGGGAGTTTTCGGAATAGGGAATTACCTACCTAATACCCCGTTATTTTTCGGAGTAATAATTCATAACCAAAGCTAAGAAAGTTGTATACGTTAGTAAGCTAGCCTAAAAAAACCGCGGGCGCTTTAGGAGATACAGGATACAAGAGGCTGATTTCTTACTAGCGCGTAACGTATCGGAGTATTCCAAAATGAATAACTTGTAATGATAAGGTTTTTCTGTTATCATATAGACAGTGATAATATGAATGGCATAGCGTGAGTATTCAAAAGAAAACCAGCCTTACTTCGTCCCACCCTTTGCGGTAACGCGAATTGAGAATTCTGTTTCCGGGTATACGACGAAATTACCCACGGTTTGTTCAAACCCCACAGTCGAGTGGCTCTCGTGATCTGTATACATCTCGGCAGAATCCCTCTCTACTCCGTTAATGTTCCTGGCTTGAAAGAACATCGAAGCTAGTTCGCGGAGGGTAGTGAGTAATGGGACGACGACAACGAGAGTGTCGTCCTTCTCGGACTTGATTTCCACTCGGACTTTGTGGGCAGCCCTTTTGGTATCGTATTCCTGCTTCTGCCGAAGTGTGTCGGCCTTCAGCTGTGTAGATATGAGCGGGAGGCGTACTAGAGTAGGTCGCCTCCAGTTTCCATCATTTTCTGCTCCGATGGTATACGCGACAGCGCCGTAAGGTGTCTCATCCCACACACTCTCCCACATATTCTTCCACATGTTCCATGATCTAACATTGGGTCGGCTGAACAGATTTTTGAAGGTTGGGTGGGCACAGTGGAGTCCTAGAAAAGCCTCGTTAGAGAGCGTTTGCAAGGTCAATGTTTGATGAATTACCCCCTGGGTCGGGACGGTTCCTGGTTTCTGCTAACCCATATCCTGTGCTTTCCTCACATTCCCATCCTTCCAGGAGTTCGAGCGTAGTGCGATCCGCGTCCTGGCAAATTGCAACAACAAGCGAAACGGTTCGCGCGCTGGCAAATTTACGCAACGCGTCAAGAGAAACGTTATATTGCGTTCCATTGTCAGGGTATTCTCCAACATAGATTGCGAGATTCTGTACTTTTCCGGCATCTGTATCAAGGTCGCTTGAAAGGAAGGTGAAACCTTGGATTTCAGCATCCACAAAAACGGGCCCCAAGTCCAGAAACAACGTGTCCAAATCGTAGCTGAACCAGGTGGTGGGAGTCACGTAATTACTACCAAACGCCTTTGTGTATATTTGTCTCGCGACATGGTGTGATTCTTTGCAGATCAGAAATAGTGGCGGCGCGCTCTGGGATGCAAAGTGGTCATAATTCTCGGGTCCCTGGGTGATTTGTTGCTCTATTGGTTGGCTATCCATATCGAAAAACGCCATATAGTTCGGACCATCGACATCCGTTTGTGACCATACCCTGGAGCATTTATGGCTATGGCGGATTCGATCCAGGCATACTACACGGGGAAAGGCCGCTGCTTTCCAGATCTTACATCGAAGTTCACTTGGGAGCGAGGAAAAGAGAGGAAATAATGTGGCCTTGGAAGACATGGTTAAAGCTTCATGGGATTGGTGGGTGCTCGGGGAGTTGTTGGGATGAGATGAGGCCGATTTTTTCAGAGGTGAGTGGATTGCTGGAGGTTCAATGTTCAATACTAATTCGGGTCATTATATTAATATCTACTCACTGGAATATTGCTTACCGAGTACCTTCAGGTTGAATTGTGATTCTTGTGGGCTGTTGACTGTTGTTGACAAGGATACAATTACCATGGGATTCTGTCCTGCTTGGCCGGTTGCAGTATGTTATCTCCAGGACCACAGAACTGTGCCGTAAACGCCAACCAAACGCGTAAGCACATGATCTGGTGAGCCTATTTTAATTACCCAAGGCTGTCTCCAGCTTCCTCATCACCTCCTTAACTAGGAAGAGACGGCCGATTATCTCGCACCGATGCTCATCCGATGCAATGAATGTGGAGAGCCTCAATTGTCTTCCACACGGATGTTTCGCGATGGAGTCGTCGAGGCCTTTTTGTGGTTGACAGGATCCCGTATCAAGAAGTCGAGTCATAGTGGGGCAGTCACTGATTTCAGTGGCATGCTCCACGTTGCCCCTTTGTTGCTAAGGGGGCACCTGCCTTGTTTACTCGCACCTCATTTTTCCGACAAAACTGCTCCACCTCCCACCTGCAGCTTCTTTCCAACACCACCACTCGCACTCCGCATCCACAATTGCTAAACCTCAATCCGCAAACCACAAAAAAACAAACCAATCACTTCTTCGTAACACTCAATCCGATATGTCTTCCAACATTCTCGCCGATAAGGACATCAACGCCTCCACTACTGGAGCTGCGACAAACGCTAGTGGAAAGGTTGATGCGAACAACATGGACTACCATCGCCAGATGCTCCAAAACAAGCTTGATCAACAAGAGTATGCTATGCGCCCATCTCTTTGCATTGAAGCGCAAGCCTCTCTTTATGGTTCTTTTACTGACATTGTCTCCTCACAGTACCCAACAAACATACATCTCCCCCTCCGACACCATCATGAGTCCATGCACAGCCAAACTCAGCGCATACCGCAACAAGCAAGTCGGAAAGTAAGTAGCACACCACACCCCCTTCAATCCCCAAAAAACCAACAATTGTAACACAACCTCCAGAGCCAAGCCCAAATCCCTCTTCGCAAAGACCTCGGCCAAAAACCTCCAAGGCAACTCAGGCGGCCTCTTCGGGAAGCAAATCCCCAACGCCAACACAGAGAAACCCGTCGGCGGACAATAAGCCCTCGCATGCCCCTTCAAAACCACGTTGTGTGTAAACAACACCAACATTGTACCACTATAATGACCCTCTGATGTACCTTCGTCCTGCTCCCAGACCACGAACCCATCTTCACGACGCTTTCTTCTTCTCTACGACCAACAGCACCTTCACAAACACTCCACAAAACACAACAAAACACATCTTCACACGGCAGGGAATATCACTAAGGAATTTATTCGGTGGGGGTTCGGGTTGAGAAATGGATATTGGGGTATCCACGGTAGACTTCGCATTGCGAGTCGTGGGCAAATCCAACAAAAATTTGTTATGACTGGCATTGGGTAAATGGAGTTCTATCGGGGCTGAATATTGATTTTCTCTTTCTTTGGTGTGTTGGGGGTTTTTTTTTGATAGCTATGCCACATGCTATCGTCAATGGTCCTTCCCTTGCTTTGGACACGACTAGGGGAATTTGATGAATACTTTATGACTTTATTGTTGTGTTTTCGTAAAGTGAGGTTTTTCGTTGCCATGTAAACAGTTTCGCGGAAAGTGTAAAAGGTAAACAGGGAACTTCTATTCCCAGCCAGTAATTGGCTCGCTTGGGTATCACCCTAGGCAATCCCTTCTTTTCATCCAAACTTACTGTACCACACGTGCCCCATTCACCAAGCTCCTCCTCCCAAAGAAGTCTCAGTCAACTCTCTACGCAGAGTAGATGTAGTAACCCTAACTCTAACCCTCAGTCAACTCTCTACACAGAGTAGATGTAGTGCGTTCCTGATATGAACACTTTTGAAGTTGAAGCCATGATCATATACTGCTCAAATGGTTGCGAGACCTTGAGGTATAGCCACACATATACTGCTCCAATGACGGGAAACCTTGAGGTGGTTAGGATTGTAGAAGTAAAGAAAGCGTGTAAGGAAGGAAGTTAAGCAAAGGAAAAAAGGAGGGGAGGGGAGAAAGCTGTGACAAATACGTATTGAGTGACAGGTGGAAGAAAGTCACGTGCTCGATAGTATGGCATAGCTATCAAAGGTAGGTAATGGAGGAAATGAAAAAAGAGGGATGAAGGGAATGAAAAGAGAAGAGAAATAGTAGATAAAGTGTCATTCATTCTGATACCCCGTATTCAGCGACTAGCTCAGCTCAGCTCAGCTCACATCTCCATGAAGCGAGCGAAAGATTCCTTCGATAAGCGCCAGCAGAACTACCTAAGCCCGCCAATTCGAAATAATACTAACCACATCCTCATCCGCAACCATATGCCCCAATCCCACCCTCTGAGGCACATGCCTCGCACTCGCCCCCCACACGAGTGCATACTTAAACGTATCCTTCAGGGTGCGATGAATCTGATCACACACATCCTCGATCGTACTCTTACTCCTCACAATCAGGGCCTCATTAAAATCCGGATCCACACCCTTCCGCTTCGTATAGATCCTTATCAATCTAAGTTCCTGCCAGCACCGCTCGACGACATCTTTGATTCCCAAATCGAGCTCGCAGCTCATGACCACCGTGTGGGGTTCGCGTGCCAGCTTGTCAAGGAAGTCGAGGGATACCGAGTCGATTTTGTTGTAGATGTACAGACAGCGGATGTACTTTCGGTGGTCTTTCATGATGACGTCGATGAAGTCGTCGACCGTGACGTTTTCGTCGCGCACGAGGACTTCGCAGTTGAGGATCTTGTAGTCGCGGAGGATGTTGTAGACCATTTTCTGGTCGAGGTTTTTGGGGGGTGTTTGGAAGGTAATTTTCATGCCGCCGGCGGTTTTGGGTTTGAGGTAGATGTTTCTGTTCTTCGTTAGCTCGTCTCATCTTATTCCATTTCAAAATTCAAACTTTGGTCCTGAGCAAAAGAGTAACGAGGATAGGAAAGCAGAGAAGAAAAGAGAAGATACTAACGGCGGCTCCCGATTCAACCTAATCCCCACAGCCTCCAACTCCGCCTCAAGCAACTGCCTCTGCTCCGCCTTCTTCGTCGCATCCAAAATCATACAAATCATATCACTCGTCTTCGCCGCGCTAATCACCTGTCTCCCGCGTCCCTTGCCCTCACTCGCCCCCTCGATGATCCCGGGCAGATCCAGAATCTGGATCTCCGACCCGCCATACTCGAGCACCCCCGGGATGGCAGTCAACGTCGTGAACGAGTAAGCCGCAACCTCGGACTTGGTCTTGGTGATTTTGGACAGGAAGGTCGATTTGCCGACTGATGGGAAGCCTACTAGTGCGATGCGTGCGTCGCCTGATTTCGAGACGTCGAAGCCGGCGCCGCCGCTGGAACCGGAACCGGGGCCGGGTTCGAGGAGTTGTGCTCTGTATCGGGCGAGTTTTCTGGACGAGGGATGTGAGTTTGATGTGTAGGTGAAGAGGAGGGGATAGTGTGTCTGTTCTTCCACTGCGATGGATCTTTCCTCTTCGCTCACCCTATTTCGAGACGGCATTGGTGCCAAATCCCGCAATGAGCGCAGAGGAAAGATCCATCGTATAGGAAGAACGGAAAGACTATTATACAGGTACACACCCTTTGAGGAGTCCTAGATGATATTCTTGGGCAAAAAGTCAGCTGTGATCACGTGCCAGAAACGATAGACATCTTCTGCATACCGGTGGCCTTATTTTCTATATCCAAGTCAGTATTATGTGTCTCTCAAAGGGAAAATATCCAGAGCGCCGTGCTGGCATGTAAAACTCACTTTGGGTCCTCCGCATCTCATCCTCGATCCTGCGTCATTGTCAGTTTTCGTGTGTGTGCGCACTCTCCACGAACGAGGAAAAACTCACTCCTTGATCTTCTCCGTGATGTTCACCATCTTGGCGAAAATTTAGCTCTCACTACCTGACGTGTTTGGAAGAAAAGTCTTACGACGTTGGTTCATATAGAAATTCAAGTTCAGTGGAGTCTTGAAGTACCTACCTGACTGAAAATTAAGGTTTCCCGCGCTAAGTCTCATTAAGACATATATTCACTTGGGGCAAACCATCCCATTCACTAACAAATCATAATATCCTACAAACCCCAACCCAACCCGTAGCCAAACGCCCGAATTATGAACAGCATCAAGCATGAGCAGAAGTTACAGGTGGACCTGCAAGCCCGATTTTTCGGAATAATTCATCCATCGCGACCCATTGTCTCCCACACTTGTCCAAGTATTTCCCTACGACATCTTTCAAGGTACCAAATCTGACGCGATTATGTTCGGCAAGTGCCAGTACTCGTTCTAAAATTTGTTAGCATCATGTCAGTGTAATGAGAGGAGTTCGTGCTTACCCTTGTCGGTACCCTTGGCAGAGGTCTTCGCCTTCTCAACGTCAAAGAGAGATGAAAAGTACAAAAGTTGATTATACATCATTCGCTCACTATACTCATACCGCATCTTTCCATAGCAACCCTGACTGAGACCCTTTGGTCCCAGGCAGCGATGTCCATAGACGCTCATCTGTCTCGTGCGATTTCCACATGCTTGATCATCGCAAACTAACCAGCCCTCATAGTACCTGCTAGTCTGTTTTCGAATTTGATGCTCAAGCTGCGCGACGACAGAGATATTGCTCATGGTTTGCCCACATTGACAAGTGATACCGGCCTGTGAACACAACTCTGGGGTCTCGATCAAACCTTCAAAGTCGAAGTTTAGCTTGCATGCTCTGCACCGAAGCTCGAGTCTCGCCGCATCCATAAATCGTACAGAATCATCGATTTGACTTTCAAGAGAATGGATTTCGGTCTCGTTGCCACCGCCGGAAGCATTGTTGGTAACGCTGTACTTCCGCGCATCAAGGCCAAGGCATTCGGCCAGTCGGACAGTGTCTGTGCCGGAAATATTTGCACATAGACGCTCAACTGGTGGCAAGATCTGTTTGTACATATACCACTCCACATCTGGCTTAAGTCCAGAGTCCTTCTTAACCACATCTTGTAGTGAATAGGAGCGTTTTGCTGCATGTTCAGTAGATGAGGTACCATCACCTGTGACAATGTATGCTATCACATCATCCTTACGAACAACTTTCCCCCTGGCCAAGTCTCGCAATGCGACTTGAACTTGAGGCATGCTGTCCGCATTGGGGTAGTCTTTAGGACCTTTTCCAAGCTTAGTATAGATGGTGTACTTCCTGACCTGGACTTCCTCCTCGCGCATCTGTCTTGCTATCTCCCGTAGATAATCATGAATGCGTGTGATAACAACGTCGGACTCGTCTCCTGAGAGAATCGCATTCAGAAGCTGAGAAGACACCTCTTTGGAAAGGGCGCAGTATTCTCGACGCTTCATGTCTAGACCCTTGACTTCCATCTGTTCCACAAATTTGCCGTCGACCTGAACAAGATTTATTGCTGCATACTTCTTCTTGGCCTGTAGTAAAATTCTTCGGAAAACATTGTCGGTATCGATCTCGAGAAGTTTGTACCTCTCGTTGACAGCCTTCTTGAATTCATTTCCGACCTTTATCGCATCCTCGACGTTATCAACATTGGCATTAATCATAACCGAATCAGTATCTCCATAGATGACTTGGAGGGAATTGCTTTCGGCAAGATCTTTTGTACTTCTCAGAATTTCACGGCCCTTGTACGTCGTGAGCACGGCTAGGGGTCTGGCATAAAATCTGCTCTTAGTGTATCCAAGACAACCGTACATGGAATTAGCGGTGAGTTTGAGAGCAAGCTGCTTGATGTCCCATGTTGCTAATTGTTCAGCGGTGGCATTTTTGCTCTTCATCAAACTCTTGACTTGCTTTCTGCGGCTGACAAGAGTAGCAATAAGCTTAGGTAAAATCCCGAGATCTTGGTCTTCTGGGACCTCTGGTACCCTCTCTTCGTCGTCAGACTGCCATCTTGTCAGTATTGCCTCTTTCTTAAAACATGGGATGTGGCTCACAAGTTTCGTTCTGTCCACGGTCGTGAAGCAGATATTATACTCTTGAATGATACTTGGGTACAAAGAATTGAAATCCATGACCAAGACAAATTTGTCGTACAGTCCCTTCTCTGGCTCGAAAACAAGACCGCCTTTGTATTTGTCCTTCTTTTTGACATCACCTATGTCCTCCTCGGCGTTTTCCTCTTCTATTTGCTGGCGACCCTTGAACGCAGCTTTGTCGGGGCAGATGTATTTATTACGGTGAAACTCGTGCAGAAGAATGTACTCATTCCGTTCCGCTCGGGTACCAGTAAGTGTGCGTGCCCAGGAATTTCCAGCCAGATTGGTTAAAACCTTTGTGAGAGGTAGCAGCTGGACCTTGAGAGCCAATGCTGCAATATAGAACGTATCAGCTTCGCAATGGCTCACATAATCCATCAGACCGTTTTTGTCGGTTGCCCAAGACTTTAATGCTGCGTCGTTGTCAATTTCGAAGCGGGTTGTCCCAGGTAAGTAGATACCACACATTTCGCTAAGCGTCCATGTTGTGCATTTTGTCATAGTCGATTTACCTTGATCGCCAGCTAGATCACACAGGAGACGTCCAGAAAGCAACTGTCGCTCGGCAAAGAAATTTCCTCCCATCTTTCCCATCGATCGTGGCCATTCTTTACTTCTCATTCGGCCTATGCGTGAGAACTGAGGGGTCTTCTTTACTCGGAGACGATCCAGTAAAATGCTGAAATCCACGCCTTCGAGCTGATGACCAACGAGAACATCAGGGTCAATAGTTTGGAGCTTGGCAAGGAATAAACTCAACACCTGATGCTCTTCCTTGAACAACTTTATGTGTGGCGCTCGCTTTTGGACTTCACTCTCAAATTGAAGAGGAAAATTCGAAACTACGGGTCGCAAAAACGTGAAGGATTCACAAGGTAGCCTCTCCGGGGATGTTGTATCCGTGAGTGAAATGTTGTGATAGATGCGGCCACTGATAGCAAGAATTTCTTGCTTGTTCTCTTTGACATTTAGTGTAGTTCTTAATGCAATACTCATAAGGGTGAGCGGTGGCGCTTCCTCCTCGCTAAGGGGCGTAATTAACTTCGGTTCGTTGACTTGGGCTTCCAATTTACACCAAGAAGCGTTGGCTTGGGCTTTAAAGTCAGCGCCTTCGATTCGTAGCCAACAAGGTCCCATAATGTTCTTCCACAGAACGAATTGCTCGAACAGGGGGGTGTTGTGGCCAAACACACGCGAAAAGGTCTGCCCTGAAAGTTGTTCGGGTTGAAGTTGAGGCGCTACATATGTTAGTGTGTTAAGTGGAGACATACAAACCCAACTTACCGGCATATGGATATCGTAATTTGAGATACTCGCCTTCCTTAGGCACATCTGGCAATTCAAATGCATATTTTCTGGTGACAGGCTTGATTTTATGCATGCCGACCCTCATGTTACTCATCATTTCATCTACTTCCTGGTAAACGTCTTGCATACTGATTTCCTTGGTGGTATCGTGTTTGTTCTTTTGTCGGTATTCTCGAGGCAAGAAAAAGAGCGTTCGTAAAATATTATCAATCCTCACAAAGCAACTGACATAAGCTCCGGTTTTTTTGTTTTGAACTTTTCCAAAAAGACACAAATTGCCGTTGTTTTCTTTGTAATCTGTCCAGAACATCTTCAGGCTACCATCTTCCTCAATTGCATCATCAGAATCCAATTTCCCGAAGCTCGTAGTTTCGGATTGGCTGTTATTGACCACATTTAACTTTGATGTGACACTCGTCCAGGCTGATGCATCAATGCAGTCCGCGGACGCTCGAATTGGTGACGAACCAGCAGGCGTGGGATATGTCTCTGATTTGACGATTTTTGGTACTGGTCTTTTCCCGGACATGTTGACACTTGCGGTAACAATTCCATCGGCCTGAGCAACCTCCATCATATCATCATCCTCCTCCTCTGCCTTCACAGCGACTTGTTTACGCTCAACCGCCTTTGCTACTGGCGAAGATGGCAGAGGATCATCCAAGGGCATATCATCGTCGTCCATGTTCATCATGTAGTCACCATCATTGCCTTGATCTAGCTCCACAGGTGGAGTTGCTGCCCTAGTATCAAACGACTTTCTCTTTTTCGAGGCATGTTGATCAACGCCTGGGGAAAGTGCTCGGGTCCTCCGCTTATCCTGTACCTTTTTCGATCGACTCGAGTGTGTTGCCGCTCGTGGCACGTTGTTATCTACTTCACCAAGCAGGCCAGCCAGAAAATCGTCATCCTCCTTTGTTTTGACCGGCTGCCCAAACGATTAATACGTAGATCTGCATGGCAGACTGGGAGTCCGTACCTTTGCTTTTGGTTGAGCAGCTATCGGACCCTTGGTAAAGTAATTGCTGATGCCTTTATCCTTATTTTCTTTCCTTGCTTTCTCTTCTTCCCGTTTCTTTTTGGCTGTATGAGTGAGCTTGGTGGAAAGTAAAAGCAGAATTTCCATTACTCACCAGCCTTTCCAGCTTTGCCTTTCACTGGTAAGTCTTCCTCGCTTTGCGATCCATAGTTTGGCTCTCGATCCCATTCTTCGCGCCCATCATCGGCGTAGCCCTCGCCATTGTCGTCAATTACAAAATCATCACGATCGAGTCGTTTCCGGACCACTTTCTTGTATGCGTCCTCGTCGACTTCCTCATATAAATCCTCGGCGTCGTTAACTTCGTATTGGCGTTTTCCACCGGATGCTTTGAGTTCACGCAATTCGGCGAGCTTCGCTCGTGCTAGGGCTTGTTTCGACATGGTAGAGGATAATTGTTGTTCTCAGAAATGCATCACTATTGGAGTGTTTGGTGGGGGGGGTGCTGGTGCAAGAACTGGTTATTGCGGTGCGATGCGGTGCGGGACTTCAAAAGGAGTTAAAGTGCTGAACGCGATTCTAACGCGACGACGCGACTTGCATGGGTGCCAGGATGATTTGGAGTGAGTAAAAGCGGCAGCCAGCCGACGAAGACCCCACCTCGCTGTCAACGGAACCTGAGGCCTCCAGCTGTCGGGTTTTTGGTGGCTGTGGCTGTACTCGAAGCTGTGGCTGAATTCGTTGCCCGTGCGCAAGGCTGACTCCACGGACTTCCAATCCAGGTTCAGGGTGCCGATATCAGATTCGAGATTGCAAAAAAGTTGAGAAATATTGCGTACTCGAGTAGCTACAGGACTCAACAACAAAGTTCACAGTCCACCACCCACCCACCTACCTAGAATTCTCATCCCCCTCTACGCCACTATGACTGTGTTCAGTTGTAGTGCATGTATGGAACGCTGCCTACATGGCCTCATAGGAAATGCTTCCGCCACCCTTTCCACGCCATCCGTTCGGACCTCAGTTGTCACAACCACGACCTCAATCATAAGGAAAGATTACTTTGCCCGCAACTACAATACCTCGTCCTCTTCTTCAGCCAGTAGGCCGTCTAGGACGCCTCAATATGATTCCATTAGTTATTACGGCCAACCCCGACATGATAACGACGCCCCAAATGCAAAACCACACAAAGATGATAGGTTGCGGCCCTTCAAGATGACCCGGAAGGAATATCAGACTGAGAGGCGAATGGGAGACGTGTTATCAAAATATCCAGTATATGGGAGTGATCCATTGAAATTGGCAGAGTACATACGGAAAACCTTACAGAGAAACGACTTTGAGACTGCCCTTGCGGTAGTTCGCGCCGCGAGCAGAGGACTTACTTGCATAGTTAGCTGGAACCATTTAATTGACTGGCAGATGAGCAAAGGCAAAATGAAGGGTGCTTTGAAAACCTACAATGAGGTACGCAGTCTTAGTCAGTCTGTAACCACAATCTACACAATTATTGACTTTGCCGTAGATGAAAAAGAGAGGACAAGTCCCCGACGCGCATACTTTCACCATCATCATTACGGGCTGCACCCAACACCGTGACGTGAAAGCAGGTCTTGGGCAGGTCATGGCTATTTACCATTCCATGTTGCTAGACAACTCACCCGTCAAACCAAACACGATCCATCTGAATGCCATTTTGAAGATGTGTGCAAAAGCTGGGGACATGGATGCTATGTTTGGAGTAGTTGCGTCAATGCCTACAAGAGGCGTCACTGCGCCCAACAACCTTACACTGACCACTATTCTCAATGCTTTGCGGATGGACTGTATAAGTGATGCGAGAAATAGGTTCACACCAATGCAGAAAAGAGAATATACAAGACAGGCAATCATAAAGGGCCGCCACATCTGGATGGATATCACCAAAAGATGGAGACAGGGAGACATATGGATTGACGAGGAACTCGTGTGTTCCATGGGCCGCTTGATGCTCATGGGTGAAGAGCGAGATTGGGACGATATTCTCTCCTTAATCGAGCAATCGATGAATATCCCTCGCCAAATATCAAGGCTGGATACCACGGAACGTAGTAAAGTCCGTCCAGCCGACCAAGGACGTACGGAAAGAGTAGGAGAAGTACCCGCGGTATCAGTTGCTGCTTCAGGGAGTTCTTGGGAAACTTCGATCGAAGATATTGCTTCAAAAGACTCGCTTGAAGCGGAACCAGAGCAAGCACTAACGAACGTTGACAACTTCAAGCCCGTTCCTTTGCCTACACCACCAAGAGGTGTCCTCAGTGCCTACGCCAAACCTGGACGGAACTCACTATCCCTCGTCCTCGCCGCTTTGGACAAACTCTCCTTGAAAGGGATCGCTTATAGGTACTGGATCTTAATGGTGAGAGAAATCGGCGTTATACCCGATGCAGAAAACTACCACGCCTACCTACGAATCCTCCGAAAGGCTCGCGCAAGTACAGAGACACTCGAGCTCCTCCAGACCATGAACCGAACCGAGATGCGACACAGCACCTTCCGCATCGCAATCGCAGCCTGCGAACGCGACAAGAACAACTACCACGCCTTCTCCAACGCCGGAAAACTCCTGGATATCATGACCGACACCCTCCGCGTCCCCGACGTTCCAGTCTTAACCAGCTACCTCGCGACCGCCGTTTCCCCCAACACGCCAATGGCTTCTATCGATCACGGGAAGCGAATCCTCCGCGCCCTCGACCGTCTAGGACCCTCGATGCTCAACATCAAGTCCCTCCTCATCTACGGCGATGCCGACGTCCCCATGACCGAGGAAGAGCGCACCAACTTCCAAAGATCCGTCTTCCGCCTCGTCCGTGGCATGATAGCCGCCTACGACATCTGCATGAGCAGAGCCCTCGTCCCACGCAACAAGTACAGCGAGCTAACCGCTCAACGCGCCAAACTAGCCGCCTACGTAACCCGCTACAAAGCCAACAACGCCCTCAAGGACGCAACGCTGCCCAGCTATGAGGAACCGTCTGAAATCCGCACGCTCCCTGAGCACCTGATGCGGTACGTGGATTCCCATCATCAGTCCAAGTCCATGATCCTGGCGCAGAAAAATGATGAGACCTGGGCCAAGTTCGTGAGCGAGGTGGAGAATGAATATAAGTTATTCCAGGCGCTAAAGAAAACGAACAGTGTGCCAGAACATCCTCAGAAGAGCCCTATTGAGAGGCTTGCCGAGGAAGAGCGGATAGCCGCTCGTGAGGTATCTGAGAGCTTCAGGCTTGCTGCTCTGTAGATGTATAGAGGAGAAGAGATTCAGAGGTTCATGAGAAAACGATTTCACGGAACCATGTATAACATCCGTATGAAAGCCAACATAGAAGACGTTATTTTGTACGACCATACAACCATCATGTATCATATATATTAGGACCATCACAGCTCTACGCGAAGTGAGATGATAATGACCATGGTATTGCCATTCGTGCTAAGACTTATTCTTGTGTAGTAATAATAATGAAGAAACAGACAAAAAAGAACTGTATACAGTATTTGATGTTTCGACGACATCATTTCCTCCCATCCCACCATAAAGTGCACCCATAATGATAACAATACAATCCCCTCTCCTTCCGCTTTTCAACGAATCTCTACCGGTACTCCTTAAACCTTGTCCCACGATAACATACCCAGCACCCTATCAGCCATAAAGAGCATTATCTCTCATGATCCTCTCGTCTACCTCAGTCCCATCGGTTGCTCTTCCAATAGACGCGTATCTCTTCAAATGATCACCAAATGCCGAACTCTTCTCGGTATCCGCCTCGCTACTAACCGAGCTATCACTTCCCAAGAACGACGACACAGCACGCATCGACAATTTTCCAGGCTTGGAGCTTGGTCGATTTTCGTTTTCATTCATGGAAAGAGAAGAGTGGCGTGTCAAGCTTTGCGAGACCTTATGGCGAACGACCGTTTGACTGCGAGCGAGTGTTGGGCTTGTGGGCCTGCTCGTTTTTTGGCAAGCAGCTTGGACGCTATAGTTCTGAAAGGCGTCGACAAGAACGCTCACTTTGCTTTGGTCGCTCTTGGAACATTGTCTGGTACGCGTTCCAGAGTTGAGCTCCTCCAAGGGGATTTCCCGAGGACCTTTGGGTCTTACCCTCATAGGATCAAACGCCCCAAATCTCAAGTTACCACGAGCATTCTCCTGCCCCGCATTCTCATCGCCGGTATTGCTGCTCCCGCTTTCGGTGTTTCTCCTCAATTGGTCTCCAAAGGAGGAAAATTTGAACCCAGATGCATAGGAGAAGCCTGATGTGGTTCTCGTGCCCTCCTTTGCTTGTAAATTGATGATCATCTCGTCTATCCTGCTGCCAAGTCTTTGTTGAATCTCCACGTTCTTTTGTTGATCGCCCTTGAGTCGAAGCGGGAGTACTCTCTCTGCTTCTCCAAACAGCGGCGGTAGGCATTGTGATAGTGTGGTGTGGTCCTTTTTAGTTTCTGCACATGACGGTGCTGTGTGAGGGTCAGAACGTACGCCGGTCTGGCGCTTTTCTCGCTCGTAGCTCACATCTGATATGCTATTCAGCATTGTGTCTCCAGTTTTTCTGGATGTTACCTCTTCAATGGCCTCTTGTGATTGAGGGGGCAAATCCGTGACATGAATCCCATCATCCTTTGACTCGAGAGTCTTCTCCTCATCAAGCACTTTGGCGCTCGCATGGTCTTCCACCGCAGAGCCTGAGAGGGAGCCACAGCTACCACTGTACTCGGTGGATACCCTTCTGCGAGTTTGTGGATCTTTGTATCCCATTTCGAGGTCGAACCATGTTTTGAATGACTCTGAGGTCTTAATCATTCCTGGCATATCATGGCCACTTGAGTCTCTGCTAGGATGTGTAGCTTTGTACTCTTTCGCTAAGTCAAACCATGTCTTATTGGATTCTGGACCGTTATTACAATGAGGCTTCAAGAAAATCTCTCGCTCTTCTTCACCCACGATCTCTCGGAATATGCGCTGGGTCTCCTCTCTTGACAGCGATTCTCTTGGGGAATCAGAGAACTGGCTTCCTAGAAAGCTACGTGCAAAATCGCTGCTCACCTCGGTTTCGAAAGGACATAGCTCATCCTGCAACAATGAATCTTGCTCGACTACAACATTCGATGGCTCGTTGTAGTTCAAGCTTGAGCAACCTGGTTTGCTTCCAGCTGTCGATTGAGCGAGAAAGTCTGTTTCCAGTTTGTTTTTGCCTCGAACGAAACATTCTGATAGAAGATCTTTTGTGAGATCTTTTGTGAAATCCATAGTTTCGTTTAGCTCTTCACTACACTCAGTGTTGGTTGCTTCAGCAGCCAATTGGTCAAGGAATAGAAGATCATCGTTCAGCGGATGTTTTGCATCGGATCTCATCAACTCCTTGCTGTAGCCTAAGTCCTCTGCGCGAGTCCACAACTGCTCAATTGGAGAGACCTCCAACGGTTCAAGATTACTATCATCCTCATGGTGATAACTCAGCCAGGCGGGATGATCACTCAGTGGCATCGAGCTCGAAGAAGACTCTACAACTGAATGGTTACGAGAAGACAAAGATCGTTCAATTGGCAACCAAATAATCTCGTGTCCACTTTTTTTGAGTTCCTTCAGGCTCGGTATCGGCGCCCAGTTTGGAAAGACTTTGATTAAACCGCAAATAGGGTCGTAGGTGCAAAACTGAGCGTGGGCACCACGGTGAGAATGGTGGATCAATTTGGCAATAGCTTCAGCTTTGCTGCTACACTCAACTACGTGCTCAGCGGAGTATCTGGTCTTTGGAAAGTCAATAAATGTTGGCATTGAGGTGCACAAGTTATTCTCAGCCATCGGTGGCTTAATATCTGGTCTGTAAGTGCTGGCCTTTTCCGGAGAAGTTGCTCGGCGCTTGTTGATTGGAGACGAGGCAGCCTTAGAAAGCATTTTTCTTTCTGTTTCGGCCAGGTCAATCTGAACATGTCGTGGTGTAAGTCGTTTCGGCGAAAAGCTGTTGAACCGAAATGGCTCTGGTGGCGTACGAAAGTGAATTGATTCTTCAAGCACCTTATTTGCGAAACTGCCCGTTTCAACTCTTTCCTCACAAGATGAAATTCTCTTCCGCCTAGAGTAGGGTTTTGTCTTTTGAAAAGGTTAGCTTCTCCTCTAACATGACCTAATGAATGGAGACCTACCTTACGCAGAATGTTGTTTCCGACAGCGATCGCTTTCCAAGTTTCTGAGTCATCTTGTTCCAAGGTCGTATCTTCGCTACTATGAACGTGAAGGTTCTTTGTGATTTTCGCCAGAGTCAATCGAAGATTCTGTTTAGCTTTGTCATTCTCGATCAGGGCCTCCAAGGAAGAGGTTGACGCTGTGTCTGTATGCGGAGTCTTTATCTCTTCTCGCTTGTTATAGAATGCTGGATCGAAGTCCTGGGTGTCGAAGCTAGGATCCACTTCCCGAACCTGAATAGATGCTCTCTGGTCCCGGAAACTTGACGGTTCAAAAATTGTTCCCTCTCCACATGTGTACAATTGTGATGCCTTTCTGCTCGTGGGATCTAAACAATCTTCTCCCAAGAAATCAACTGCCTCCATTGGCTGATACTTCTCTGGGGATGGACAAGGCGATAGCTCCATATTCGAGCATCCAGTGTCGGAACGACCACAGTTTGATTCAATAAGAGCACAAAGTAACCCAGGTGTTCTTGGCCTATCATTTTCTTCAGACGTAGATTTGGATTCGGTTTTTGATTCAGTGGAATCTATGGAATCGGTGGTTCCAACCTCGCGAATTGTAACCATTACCGGCGAATCGCCGCCTTCTTCACGAAATATCTGTCAGCGTTGTGTTGTTAACGATTTTCACATAATGACTTACCCTTTTCCGGGGCTTGGATATTTTGGTTGCACAATTCCAATGGTTCTTCCGCTTGCTTTGCCTGAGGGTCTTTGAAAGTTAGCTCACGCCGTGAAGGTTTGCTATGGAGCCCTCACCGTCCGCCATGCACTCGACAGGTTCCGTAAATGACATACCATCTAGACTGGCACCAGGAAGATGCAATGATAGAACCGTTTTATGGTTATGCGAATTTATTGGGTGAGTATCCTTCACTGGAGGTTTGACTTTGGTTTCACTGTTGAATGAAGATAGGAAAGGATCTGCCAGTGAGGATAGAAACTCGCGGTGGCTTGTAGTGCGAGACAGTGTTGTATATTTTGCGGAGACCTTGTGTGTGACTCGACCGAAAATGTCGCTGAGACTTTGCCTTCTTCGAGGTGTTGTTGGTCTGTGGTTTTCTACACATTCTTGTAAGTCCTGTACGAAAATATCACATAGGAGATCTTGCCTTTGTCTTCGGAAGTTTTGCCTGCTAATGCGCTGACTGGACGAGGATGGCTAGCTTGCGATATGTGGTCGTCGCCACTGGAACCAGAAGCCGAAGGTCTCTGTCGTCGGGAGAAAAGCTCCCATGCAGACTTTCTCTTACTGAGCGTTCTTGGATTACTGGTGTCGGATCCAACTGTTTGTCTGCGGCGCAAGGAGAGGGCTTTTATGGAACCAAGAAGTTTCCCTTTTCTGGAAGAAGGGACGTTTCTTTCCACATGTCGCGGGGGGTTGTAGGTATTGCAGAAGGGAGTCGAATGCGGCTTAGGAGTCTGAGGAAAAGGACTGAACCCGATGCTTGTTGCGTTTGAAGTAGCCATAATGACTTCTTGGAAATGTATCTGAACCCAAGGTTAGCAGGACTCGCATTGGGAGCAGCAACAGGTAAGTGAGCGTACTTTTGCCTAGAAAGAATTGATAGACAATGTGACTGACGATTGCAGTCAAGTGACAAGTAGAAACGTTTCTATACCCAAAATTGCAACATGCTAGAATTTAAAGTGCTTGAAAGGATCTGGCGCTGATTGTTGAGAAGAAATCGACCTACTGTGCAAGGCGGGTAATCACTCACTTACCCTGAACGTAAGCGAGGGCTTCGCTCCTGCCTCGTCTAAAAAGGGGAAAGGTAACTCGGCAGGCACGCTTGAGGCAGTCGGGATAGACATCAACATTTCTCTGCAGCTACCACGACCAAACGACTGCAGGTACTCGTTCGTTGGAGTTGATCATTTTGTTGTAACAATGACTTTCATTCATAATGCATTGCAGAATAGGTGCAGCAATAATATAAAGGCTAGTACGGATATTTGTGGTCGCTGTTATGACCTTTGGCTGGCTAGCCTGCGGGTTTCTATAGGTGATACAAGAGAGTTGCATTGAGTGGATGCTTGAGTTTGACTAGAGAAGGCAGTATAGGTCCGCAGTACTTCCGTTCATGATTTGGGTTACACTTTTCAGATCTGAAATGGGGAAATACAAAATGTGGCGTAAAGTGTGAATGTGGCTGAGGAAGACCTACTGTAGTGGAGCTAGTGCTGGTGCTGGTGCCGCTTTATTATCATGACCCCATCCCCACTACCAGGTAGGCTACATGAGCCTCGCCGCCAGTCGCGAGTCTTGGATATCGTAGGTATTTTTGGCTATACACCAAGACACTCTACCTTCACCACCACTATCTCTCCACCGCTCATCCTCCCTTCTCTCCCACTCCATCCTCGACGTATTCGATTCTACGCGAATACTGTCTGCTTGTTCACTTGTCTACTAATCTTCTTACACTAACCTGCAGCACAAGATCAAGATGGCTCCAGGAAAGCAGGGCGCTGTCGCCGTCGACTTGAACGCGATGCTCACCAAAGGTGAACACCACTATCCAGCGCGCATCATGAGACAGAACTCAGAAACTTTGCGCAAGATACTGATACCTTGATAGATCGTCAACGCCGCAAGAATGAGGCTCTGGCTGCGGAAGTATTTGGGAAAGGTCGCAGAGCATCTGCGCCGGGAGCTGGTATGATCAGTCGCAAGCCAGCTGGAAACACCGTACCATCCCTCGCAAGCAGAATCGGCGCCGCAAAGGTATAATATGGAATACCTCCCCCCTTGAGGGGCAGTCTCTAATATACAACAGCCATCAAGATCCCCTTCCACTTCCTTGTCGTCGAGAATCCAGAAGCCTTCCTCCAGACCAGTTCTAAAACCGATGGTCTCGAAACCTGCTGGAGATGTCAATGCCGAATGGACACACGATCTTCACAACCTCAACAGCCCACAGGATCCTGCGGTTCCGCGTGGCCCAAGAGCAGCGCGTCTTCAGCGTGGTAACCGCCAGCAACAGCTTCACCGTGCGCTCAACGGCTCAGCTTCGTCGCCCGCGCTGAATAGTCAATTCAACATTATCGGTAGCTCAAACCCAGGCATTTCTATTCGAGGAGTGGCAGGACCGTATATTATTGTTGCGAAGCATCTTGCGATGGGTACCACAGTTGCAGATATTGAGGCTGCGATGCTTCCAATTGGTGGCCAGGCTATCTCATGCGTTCTTATAGCCGAGAAGCCAAAAGTTATTGCGGAGGTTGAGTTTGAGACTAAGGAAGGCGCTGATAATGTCGTTGACACTCTAAACAACCAAACTGTAAGGCTCTCCTACCATTGGATATCGATTGCACGCTGACTTTCCCTATCAGGCTGATGGCAATATTCTCCACGTCTACCACAAAATCGGCGCTACGGCTTCTAGACCTGCTCAAAATACCACCAACGTTCCTTTGGGCCCACGAGCCGATACCGCAAGATACCCCAATGAAGCTCGCCCTACAGCCGAACGATACAACCCTAGAGAAATTGCCAAGACCCGCCGTGAGGAGGTTATTGATGGCTCATACGGATTTGACGCAATGGACACTGATGACAACCAGTCAAGCGGCCGACTCTATAGCGATAGCATGGTGGGAGGCCGAGGACGTGATCGAGGACGTGGGGACAACCGGGGACGAGGCAATAATGGAGGTCGAGGATACAACAACAGATGAAGTTAATGCCTTTGGTGTCACATTTGAAGCTTGTTACGACACTATATACCCCACCGGCTCAATCAACCTCTTGTTAATCCTGCAAATCTTACTGAATCAGTATGGAAACTCCACGAACCAACCAGAAAAAGTTCGGGAAATATAACTATATTTTCCCCCTGGCGGGATAGATCTGATTGCATACTGGTGATGCGCCTTAGAGAATAAGAAAAGGGGGAAACACGAGCCATAATTCTGTACGAGTAAAACGAAGAACGTAAAATGAAATGTGTATTATTAAAATGTTGTCTTTTTTTTAGGTCTCTACTGTATCATATACCCCATGCCTACGTTAATTAGTTAAGCGAAGTATTATACACCCCCAGGGCCTCTTCAACTATTTAGTTAGCCTCCCCTGCCTCGTTACTGTGATCCCTCATAATCGAATTTCACTTCTGCCCTAACATCCAAAATCCATTTCGCTTTTATCGTATCGTAGAGGAGTGCTACTTAGAAAGGGCAAGTCCAAGACGTCAAGACAACCTCCTCCTCTCATGAGATATCCGTCTTGGGTCTGTTGGAGCCATGTCTAACACACTTAGGGTATTTTACAATATGACACGGGCCCACTGTCACTCGCTACTCTCACCTCACTATACCAAAAAAAAGGATTCAAACCCAGATAAAAGAGTAAAAAGAATATATGTCGCCTAGTCCAAAACCCTTGGCGTGCGCTCTCGATGATCTCCATGCAATGTCTCAACGTCTCGGCTAAATTACATAGAATGATTCGGTAAAAGCTCCATCACCAGCAATATCACTCTCCCACGGATGCAAGTCCAGTTCAGTCCGGTTCAGTCCAGTTCAATTCAGTCCATTCCTCCCCATTCCCGCCCACCAACATACATCGTCCATCCTCCCCAGTTCATTGCCATCCGTCATACAAGATCACGAGCTCGAGCGTACAACGCTTTGTGAATAAAAATCGTACTTTCTTGCTGGCCACTTTCCCTCCCCTAACTGGAAGTATGTGCCATCCGCCCAGCAATTTTCGTGGGTATCATCGATCAAAAAAACAACGTCCATCCTTCGTCGAACCACCAAAACTTTATTCTTCACCGAAGCTAGATCGTTGTACTAGGATGTACAACGCAATAACCAAATGCCAGATGACGCCTGATATGATGTAGCTGCAAGCTCGGTAAGAAAATGTGTTAGTGCTGACGGTAATGCCTGATTCCAAAGGCATGAGTGGGTGGCAAATGAGCTCAATGCCATTGGCTTTGTCCCATGAATCCTTCCTCAAGCGTTCTGTCTTCTAGATTTCGAATGAAATCCCTATTACTTCTGGCACCACCTTGCTGACCACCTTGTGCAGCTCTGCCACCTCTCCGTCGAGCGCTTCCGGGGTTTCCATCAGGAGCTCCATCTGGGGGCGGTGGGTAATATGCAGGACTTGGTTGGAGGCGGATAGGAGCATTTGGATCAAGGTGACTGGCAACTCGCTGGATGGTGACGGGGATTCCGCCTTGCTGGACTTCCATAGTGGATGCCCTTTGGCGACCGGCTGCTGCTCGAATATTTGCTTGTTGATACAGACTTTGCTGTGGAGCTGGACCAGGCCCATACTGCGATGGCATCTGGGTATGAGCTTGTGGCATCATAGGCATTTGACTGTACGGTCCTGACTGTTGCTGTGAGGGATAAGGAGGGGGAGCGCCTTGGTGATTAGTAGCCGGTGGGTACATGTTGTTGAACATCGGGGTGCTTTGCTGCTGTTGAGCCTGCGGTGGTTGTTGTTGTTGTTGATATTGACCATATTGCGATTGAGCCGCAGCAGAGTGAGCTTGGGCCGAGGCAGCCTGTTGAGCAGCTGCTTGGGCCCTTTGTTTGCTCAACGCCTCTGCTTGCTGTTGCTGTTGAGTTCCGGGAGCAGGTGATCTGTTGACAGAACTAGATTTGAGGTTCATTGGTGGTACGAAAGGTCCAGTATACTTCTGTTGCGTGATGAACGGATGAAGCTTAGCTTGCTGAGGTGACCATCGCTCCAAGGGATTGATATTGAGCAACCCACGAACAAAGTCGATGAAAGCAACACGATTGTTCATTTCTAGCAATTATTAGTGAATGATTAGAATGGAGGCTTTTTCAAAACATACCTCTATCAATTTCGCTCTGCTTCATATTTTTTCTTGGCATGGCGTAAGAACGAATGATCTCTGGTAGCGTCGTGGCTTGGAAATATTTTTTACTTGGCTGCTCTTTCGTTCCATGCTCACGGGAGTACTGATCCATACTTTTCAAATGATATGTCCGTCTACCATAATCGTCCACATCAGTTCTCTTTTCGAAGAATTCTCCAGACTGTTTGCCCATCTCAAGCATCCAATTGGGTGGATTTCCAAGCATTTCCACAATTCTAGACACCTGATTGTACTCGGACGAACCAGGGAAAAGTGGAAGTCCAAGGAAAAGCTCCACAACGATACACCCCAGGGACCACATGTCGATTGCAGACGAATATGGTAGACCTAGTAATACCTCGGGAGATCGGTAAAATCGAGACTGGATGTACGTGTAAACCGTTTGACGTTCGTCACATGCCGACCCGAAATCGATGATTTTGATAATTGGACTCTCCAGATTTTTCAGCAAAATATTTTCGGGCTTCAAATCGCAATGAATTAAACGGGCCTTGTTCAGCAGACTCAGCCCATTTAGAAGTTGTTGCGCGAACACCCGCACAAGAGTTGTGCTCAATCCTCGGAATTGATTTTGTTTGATAAGTTCGTACAAATTGACACTCAACAACTCAAAAACCAAACATAGATGCTGTCGGTGAATAAAGGTATCCTTAAGTCGAAGCAGATGATGGTCATCATTCTTGTCAAGTTTCGTGTTGAGCTGCAAAGTATCAGTATGTCACAGATAATTGGACCAAGCATTTTCGTACCAAATCGAGGACTGAAACTTCCATCATGCTTTGGTTGAAATAAGCAGTTCTGTTCTTGACAACCTTCACGGCCACCACTTCTTGAGTCTTTAGATTCTGACATTTAACCACTTGACCAAAAGTACCTTGGCCGAGCACGTCCAGGATAAGGTACCGGTTTCTACAAATTGTTAGCATACTCCGCTACTCGAAATCTGGAGCTGTTGACCTCGGGACATACTTATGACCAGTCTCCTCCGACCCGAGAATGTCATTCACATAAAGTATATAATCACTGTCTTCGTTGTCAAATCCGTCATTTTTCGTTCCCTTGCTTGGCTTGGTCAAGACTCGTCGAGGATTTCGAGACGATTCATACTTGAAGCTAGGATTGCAAATTCGATACGTGGATGGCAGATGACTTGTGAGGGCTTGGAGAGGCTACAAGATTAGGTATGTTAGTTTTAATCTTGCTCTGTGAATATAGGCATTACTAACACTAATAAAGCCTCCTTCAGGATTTGCTCTCCTAAACGCAGGCTGCGAATTAACCTTGGGTTGCAAGTCGGTTATGGCTCGAATCTTTGTAAATTCAGGAACAGGACCTCGTCCTGGAGGTCCTTGCTGCTGTGCGACCGGCCGGCGGGGAGATTTGGGGTCATTCCCAAAAACTGCATTTAGCTGGGCCGTCGCAGATGAGGGATAGCCTTCGTTATTCGAATTGTACGGGGAAATTGGAGGCAGCTGAGATGGTTGCCGAGTTGCGTAGTAATTTGTCGGCGAAGGGAAATTTCCAGCTCCTCGGGTAGGAGATTGTCGCTGGGCTGGAGACGCATATTGAGACTGTGGGGGCGCACCATATGGCGAGCTTGGGGATAGTGTCTCCATGGGAGAATATCTCTGAGCAGCAGCGGACGGCTCTTGAGAACCATGGTGTGCTCCAGCTCTGCCTCCCGACAAATGTTGTTGATGATGCGGTCGCATAGGATATTTCATGCCACTGTATGGATCACCTGCGTCTTGCATTGCTACGTCGCCGTTGGGATCGCGCATCTGCGGCGTGGTCGCGTTGGGAGAAGCTGAATGTGAATGAGATTGAGGATGTGCGCTCAAAGCGCCTTGATAATGCTCGTAGGCGTAGCCGGCGGGGGGCTGGGACTGAGGATTGCCGTTTCCGTTTCCGTTGTAGCTGGAGACTTGGGCGTTGTTGTAATCTCGCGACGACATGGGCGGCGGTTGGTGGCCTTGGGTTGGCGGGGGGTTGCCAGCGTTGCCCGTATACCTTCTCGACGAAGCTCCCGATTCGGGAAACTGCTGCCACTGGTCCATCGTGAGTCAGCGCCGCGAATGGGATGGGCGAGAGGAGGACCAGCGCGCGGGGGGATTGGATGGCTCTTGTCGGTGCTGGCTGCTGGCGTCTGCGCAGCAAAGGCCCAAGAGCGAGCGAGCAAGAAAGCGTCAATCCAGTGGCAGCACAGTACAGTAGGGCAGTATGGCAGCAGTACTGTAGGGGCTCCAGCTGGCGAGACACCTCACGAAGCTAGCTAGCGTGCGAGCCTGAGCCTCCAGTCGAGCGGAAGCGGAAACGCGTCGCTGCGGAAATGTCAAAGCCTCAACGAGGCAGCCGGTCAGTATTATGTGGTCGTCAACGATGCATTGCGAAGGGGAGGGTGAGGAAGGGGAATATAGAAGGTAGACCCGTTGGTAGTGACCGGATCTTGGGTTTGTCGTTTGTTCGTTGGGTCGTGAGAGGATGGCGGCCCAGAGCTTGGTACTGTGGCGGCACCAGCAATCCCTCGCAGGCAGCCTGGCAGAGGGGTTTAGCCCAGCAGGGAGTGAATGGATCACTGTACGCCACGAGTAAGGGGTGTGATAAGCGAATGGAGTGGAGTGGAGTGGAGGAGGAGAGGGGAGAAACACAGACAATACCAGATGCTGGCCTCTGCAACCACAATAATGGCCAAAGACCCTGGTGGGGAAACGACATAATCAGGTTTCTATGGATGATCATATCCTTGGTTTTGGCTGGACTTTCTTCAATGTCAATGGAATCTTCACATCACGATAGGGTGCGTCTAATAGTCACAAGACCATGTACGAGTAGTAAGTAGCACCATAGTACAACAATACGCTGGCAAGGTTGGCTATGACTGTGAGGTAGCTTGGTAGAGCATCCTGATCTTCCATGCGAAACAGCTAGAAGAGTGAAAAGTGTGAGCATCAAGTAGTATTGGTACTGGTATTGTCCAGAAAAAGAAAGGTTACGAGGCATGAGAAACCGGGTTTCTACTTTTTCTAGAAACGCTATTTATTTTACGCTCAGATAAAGTCTCTTGCACAGGGGACTTCCAATTCTTGATCTGCTTCCATTCGACGTTCTTGGTGTCATGCACAAGTTAATGTATCTACATATCTTTCCTCGGATAGGAGGTTGTCGGTTATCCTTGTATGCAATTCTGCTGAGCGCCTAATCAGAATATTCCCCGAGATCCCCATCCTCATTTTTGGAACACTGAATAAGTGTCAGCTTATTCGTATATCGGCGGTATCATTTTTTCATTCTCCTCTCATTGCTGCTATCAAGCAGTAGTCAGTAGTCCTGGTATTCTCAATTTTCCACATGCAATACGCTTCCCAGAAATCAAAGGATACCATGCCTCAATCCGGGCTGACAATTTCGTTGACAATAACTGTTTCCAAACTCGGCCATTCGTTGCCTTTGCCATGGTGATATAATTAGCCGGACCCCCAATTCGCGGGGCAAAAAGCGAAGCAGTTAGAGAATATGAATACATGAATCCTTCTGAGCTTCAAGTCTCCGGGGAAATGATCGCCAAAAGCCTTTGGTATTTGGCAGATACAAGCAATCGAGTCCCATGCCATGCTTGCATGTGCTTTTGGACTCGTACAAAGAGTAACAACCCTTTCTCAATTATTTTCTTCATGACTCTTCTGTCTTATGTGCTGTGTTGATCAGGTAGATATCACCTAGGATTTAATTATTGTCAGAGCTCGACCCCTTTACGGTAGAATCCCAGTACACTTCTAAGGTAAGAGTTAAAACGATTACTGCATACGGGTATGGAGGGAGTTGCTCACCCTCAAAGGCCCTTAGGGATTTTTATTGAGTTTTATCAATGGGTTCTGTTTGGGTACTGGTATGTTATGACCGTATTCATGTCTCGCACAATAGTTAGCTGTAGACATCTGATCCTCCAAAAGAAGGTACAATAGGGTATACACCAAGCTCAAGAACTTCGTATATTAGGGGGTAAAGGTTCCATGTCCATACAAAGTACGTACGTACAATTGAGCTTGAGAGTTCGCGAATTCACATGATGTCGTGTTGACAGGAGAAAAGCGGCACCAGCACCTGCAGCACATCGCTCTTTAAATAGGTCAGAAAACAAGAAGTGTGAATCGTTGCAGTATTATATATTTAATAAATTGCCTACACTACTTTTACTTCAAAGAGACATGAATTGTGTTGTGCTTCATACTAGCTAGATCTTTATATTGATTAATGGTGGTTGGATCGGTCAGGAATATTGGGGTGCTGCTTCTACCTAATGCAGGCCAGATGACGCATTGCTGGTGGGTGAACTTTGATCTTTCATGTCGGCTTCACTTTCGCATCCCCAACTTTCAGACCTCTCACAATCGCCGCATATTGAGAACAACCCTGTTCTTCTACCTCCACTACCTGCTTGTGGCGCAGAAGGTTTCTCTCTACCTCCTCATCAATCCCTTCACTCCCATCCAGTGCTTGCGCCTTTTCTCTATCTTTTGTCTTAGTTGTTTAATATCCGCTGCCTATTGACTTTCAACTGCTCCGTCACTTTCGCATGCGTCAACCCTATCTCATTTCATGAGTGTTCCTCATTCTTTCTTCCAAGTACAAATCAGTTATTGAGATGGAAACTCATGGCGAAACCAATCTCCATCGTGAGCCAGAGGACGCCGACTCAACTCCCACCACTCACATCAAGCTCATAAGAGAGGGGACTGACACTATCGCTGAAGCTGTAGCCGTCGCTGCAGATGCTGCTATCGAAGATGACACGCTCTCGGAAGAATTGGCACTCGATGGAGCACAACCAACTGTTACGGATGAAGCCAGCGTACTCAAAGGCTTGACGGAGAATGTACGGGACCAAGATGATTTGGAGCGGGATATTACAAACCAAGCGAATTTGGTGATGATTGAGCAAGAGGATGAGAGAGATCAGAAGCGCATCGAAAAGGTCAATTCCAATATCGAAAAACTAGAAGCTCAGAAAAGTACGCAGAAGCGACGATTAACGACGCCCTCGAATAACCCTCTTATGCGAAAACGATGTCAGGAGGAAATATCACGACTAGATACTGAAATCAAGAGTTTGAAGAAAGATATACATGATATACAGGCGCGCGTGGAAGAGAGACATCAGTATGATGGAACAGATGGAGCACAGGCCGATGCCATTAGTGGTAATAATCGAATGCCGAATGAAAGCCAGCGAGACTTTCTCATTCGTACTGGAAAGATTACACCATTCTCGCGAATGCCAGCAAGAGGCTCGGAAGGACTAAATGGAGATCTTATGGAAGTTTTACTGGACGCAGAGGAAGAAGTGGACGATGAGATTGCTGCGATTACTGCGGCGGCTGCGGAACCCAGATCTCATCAAAACCTACGATTGCCTGGTTTTGCCAATGCCCCTGAGAGTGATACCAGTACTGTTGGGAGCGAATTCTCTTTACGGCCTAGGAAGAAGCGAAAGTTCGATAGCGGCTCTTCAGCGTCTCGTGCGAAACAATTGTCTCCATATGAAGATGCTGAAGGATTTGCTCCTGGTAGCTCAGAGGAAGACGAATTGGAGGAATTTGTTGAAGACGATGAAGATGATGCACTCGTGACTTCTCGAACCACCAAAAGAAAGTCATCTTCGAAGACAAAAAAGGCGGAAGAGCAAGTAGATATCGCTGGTATCGACGACGGAAATGAGAAAATGTACCAAGCGAGGCTCAAGGGGTGGGTGGAAAAACGAAGTGCAGCAAGACGCCGCAAAATGGAACATGACAAAGCTAATGGCGAAGAAAATCGGACCGAAACTGTCAGTGACGAGGAGAAGGAATGGTTTAAACCATGCCCTGATGCTCCAGATCACCATTTCGATAATGGTTTGAAGTTGCCAGGCGATATATATCCTGCACTTTTTGATTACCAAAAGACTGGCGTTCAATGGCTTGGGGAACTGTATTCGCAATCGGTTGGTGGTATTATCGGCGATGAGATGGGGTTGGGAAAGACCATTCAGATCATCTCTTTCTTGGCTGGCTTGCATTGCAGCAAAAAGTTGACGAAACCCATCATTGTTGTTGCCCCAGCTACCGTACTCCGACAGTGGGTCAATGAATTTCATCGGTGGTGGCCACCTTTGCGAGTATCGATTCTTCATAGCTCGGGTAGTGGTATGCTAAACGTCAGCAACGAAGATAGACTTGAAGAATCTGAAGAGGAAGAGATATATGGTCGCAGGAAGAAGCAAAATTCCAAATCTGCTAGAGCTGCAAAGAAGATTGTGGACAGAGTTGTTCAGCATGGTCACGTTCTAGTCACGACTTACGCTGGACTTCAATCATACTCGGATGTATTGGTTCCTGTGGATTGGGAGTATGCCGTTCTTGATGAAGGCCACAAAATACGAAATCCAAATACCGCCATTACCATCAACTGCAAAGAACTGAGGACAGGAAATCGGGTCATTCTGTCAGGCACACCGATGCAAAACAATCTAGTTGAGCTTTGGTCGTTATTTGATTTTGTGTTTCCCATGCGACTTGGGACCCTAGTCAATTTTCGGCAAGCATTCGAAGTACCCATCAAATTGGGTGGCTATGCCAATGCTACAAATCTTCAAGTACTTACTGCAACCAAGTGCGCAGAGACATTGAAAGCAACCATCAGCCCATATCTTTTGCAACGTCTCAAGGTTGATGTTGCGTCGGATTTACCCAAGAAGAGCGAGCAAGTTATTTTCTGTAAGCTCACAAAGCCTCAACGGGAAGCGTATGAGATGTTCCTTTCTTCCGAGGAAATGAACTCGATTCTCAATCACAAACGCCAGTCCTTGTTTGGTATCGACATTCTACGCAAAGTTTGCAATCACCCTGATCTATTGGATCCTCGTCTGAGAGGCAAGCCTGGCTACCGATGGGGCAATGCAAACAAATCGGGGAAGATGCAAGTTGTGAAAGGCCTTCTGGAGGTCTGGAAGGGTATGGGCCACAAGACCTTACTATTCAGTCAGGGTGTTTTGATGCTCAATATTCTGGAGGAATTCATCAAGAGCTTGCCCGGGTTCCGCTATCTACGTATGGATGGTAGTACCAATATCAAGGATAGACAAACTCTTGTTGACCAATTCAATAATGATCCTGATCTGCATGTGTTTCTCCTTACGACGAAGGTTGGAGGACTTGGCGTCAATCTCACGGGTGCAAATCGTGTCATTATTTTTGATCCAGATTGGAATCCCTCAACCGACGTTCAAGCTCGTGAGAGAGCATGGCGCTTAGGGCAAAAGAAGGAGGTCACTATCTATCGATTGATGACGGCTGGTACCATTGAAGAGAAGATTTATCAACGTCAAATTTTCAAGCAATTCTTGACAAACAAAATTCTCAAAGATCCAAAGCAACGTCAAACCTTTCAAATGAAGGATCTGTATGACTTGTTTAGTCTTGGAAGTACGGAAGATGGTACTACAGAAACCGGCGAGATGTTCAAGGGTACCGAAATCGATTTAAACAAGACTACTGGTCAGTCTGCCAATGGTGCTGCTTCGGATGTGTCTGCAGGCCCTTCAATAGACCTATCCTCTGGTGGCCAAACCGACACCCATGATGCCAATATAGAAATAAAAGACAGTGGAACCGACCAAAGTATTGAGAATATCGATGGTGTAGGCCGTCTCGAGACCTTCCGAGGCGACCCCTCCGAAGACAAACCCTCCTCTAATGAAGCCCGACTTATGGAGGGTATCTTCGCCAAGTCAGGTGTCCACAGCGCCCTCGAACACGACCAAATCATCAACGGCAAACAAGTCATCACCCCAGATCGCGGCATCCTCGAACGAGAAGCCAAACGCGTCGCCGCCGAAGCAGCAGCCGAACTTCGCCGCGCCGGTCAAGCAGCCAGTCGTATCACCCCCGGAACCGTCACTTGGACAGGCGAAATGGGATCCGCAGGACGACCCGTCAATATCCGCAGTCGTGCCAACGGACCCAGTTCCCAAAGCATCCTCTCCGGACTCGCCAACCGACAGGGTCTCTCCACGGCGGGCACTGCGAGTGGAGGGTCCTCCCGCTCTGCTACTCCTGGGGATGGCACCGTGGCGCCAAAAGGTAAGGATTTCATGAAGTTGATTCGGGATTTCATCCGTACGCATGGCGGGAGTGTGCCGAGTCAGATGCTCGTGACGCATTTTAATCGCATGTGTAGGAATGAGCGCCAGTCGGCCGAGTTCAAACACATGCTTGGGGAGATTGCGCGCTTGGAGAAGGGGGGGAATTCGAGGATGAGGGGGAAGTGGGTGTTGAAGGATGAGTTTAAGTGAGTGGTGATTTATTTGCTGGTGGGGAGGGTGAGGAAGGTGTAAGATTACTGTGAGATTGGGAGGTGTTTTTGTAGGGGGGTTATTTGGGCATGGAGTTCCTGGGATTTTCGTGGATTTGAGCGTGGGTGGATGGATGGGTGGGCGTCGTATGGGAATGATAACGATGCCTCACGATCCTATATTGAGGAAGGCGTTGGGGAGTTGTGAATTACTTGAGAGGTCTTTTTACTTCGTTGCCTGCCTGCCTGCATAATCTGCTGGTATATGGCTTGGGCTGGGCGAGCGTTGAGAGGTAAATACTACAATACCACAGTACCAGTGTATCTAGGAGGGAACTAGATAGTTCTTAGATAGAGATTTATGAATGGTATTCCTTTGAGGGAAATTATCTTGATCTTGAGAATTTTCTGTTGTGTTTGTGTGTGGGGGAGGGGGGGTTAGTTGCAGAGTAGAGGAGAGGAGAGTGTTGTGCGTGAGCTTTTCTCTATTCTCTGCTGATCGTTTTTTTGGGTTCTTGTTTGTCAGTTTGGTGCAATGGGATGTTTTGGTTTCTGTTACTTTAGGCTGTAGGTCTGATATTTGGAAAGAGAGAGGTGTGAGAGGTCCTCAGGTTACGAAGAGTGACACTTCAGATGTCACTCTCCGCTATTCATGCGTGAGCTCTGGCAATGAAATAGTTGCAATTCTCATCATATTCATCATTCGCACCACTTTTTGAACTCCAAAATTTGGAATTTTCCAGCCCCTTTGGTCTCATTCACATGTGCTAAGCTTAGAAGCTTGTTGGAAGAAACCAACTTGAATCCCTGTGCATCAACGACCTAGCAGCCACTCCCCTTTTTCGAAACTGCAGGTCTTTCTATACAATTCCAGACCCATGGAATTGTTATTCACCAACTTTTACCCAGAATGGAAGTTGCCGGTTTATAAACTTGGATGGATAGATACTTGCTTATTGCAAGTGCAAAAGCCAGATGAAGAGGCTAACTTGGTGTGTTCTAAAAAAGGTAACCACTTGCTCTCGCTTATTCACCTTTACCCCTATTACAACAAGTGGTGTAGTTATGCTGCAAACCGGTCCCCTCTTTACCGAGCTCCTACCTGCACTCAACTAGATCGGCTCGCTTATCTACGATCTACCTTCTTATTGGGGGTATGATCTGAGTTTCAAATTCACACTATTGTATGTAGGACTTTCCTGTTAGGCATCTCTTTTCAGAACACTAGGTGCAGATCTTCTGTGCTAACGATGGTTCTTGTCAAGGGTACGTAGGAAGTTTCAGATTCGGAGATCGACAGAGGCTATCGGATTCTGGATGCAAGTTTTATTCACCTCTCATGATTCTGTGGATGGTTTGTTTACTTGGTAATTCTCTTTTGACGATGGTTTGTTTACTTGGTAATTCTCCTTTGACGATGGTTTAACGTCTTTTTTGTGTTCAATTCCAAGCCTTTGTTGGAGAAGAGTTGAGATGTGTACATGTAGTCTTCGCACAGGTACCAATTGCTCTGTTATATTTGTTCAGAGATGGCAAATCTAGGACCTGGCACAGAGTACCTTATTCTGAGCTTCAATTCCAAATAAACCTAAGGATTGCTACCTTGGTTCAAGTTCTTTCCTCAATATTTGAGAAAAAAACAATTCACTTGCTAGAATTGAATTCCATACCCGAAAAAGGGAACCCGGTATCAATAGACTCGGTGTTACTAGATGAGATGAAGAAGATTCTTCATTCTGCGGCTGAGAAGTCTAATAGCTTCTCTTCCCTTCTATATTAGGAAGCTAGAGAAGTAGGAGGTTTTGCTCCGCAAGATCTGAAGCTCGCTAAAGGTGTATATATATCCCTCTTGCTCTGCCTTGAGTTCCCTTCCTTTTCTTACCATCAACTCATCCACAGTTTGCCTCTTACTGCCCTTACCTCAATCTTCAAGCCAGTCTTTACAGCATCTCTTCAGTTCAAATTGCACTTCAATTCTTTGCGTTCTGCATTCGCTAAAGTCAAGATGCCTTCCTTCATCAACAACATCGTTACTTTCGCTTTGGCGAGTCTGGTCCTTGTCTCCAACGTTGCTGGCGATAAGCTCATATTCCGCAACCGTTCTGACCAAGTTTGCTGGATTGATTTCACACCCAACACCGATGGAACCAAAGGCATTGGAGATATTCGTGTTGACCCCAAGCAAGACGTGGAGTTCAGTATGGATGGGTATGGCCCAGAGTGGGACCGTGGTCGTGGATGGCGTGGAAACTTCCGTGCACACCGTGACGGAGCTCCCAGAGATTATGATCATATTGTCTGAGGCGAAGTTTGTAAGTTCATCTCCCAAAGTGCTTCTGCTTATTCTCCACTTTCGAAGTGGATGTTCATTTGCCTCGCCAATAGGTTTTTGGCTACTCTTGAGGCATGGATCCTTCATGATGAAAGAGACTGACTTTGTGGATTAAAAATAGGCTTCCATTGCGACTCTCAACATCCTGAGTTCAACACCTTTGATGTCTCAGTTGTTCGTGACCCGAACACCCGGGAGGGAATCCACTGGATGTAAGTTCTCCAACTCTCCAAAAGCATCCCCAGTTTCAATGAACCATACTGACTGTAGCTTTGCATAGGTACCCACGAGGTGACCCAGGAGCCGGCCTCTCAGGCTGTGACCACTTCCCTTGCAGTACATGCTACGTCAACTCCGGGGACAACTGGCAAACCAAGACCACCACCTCCAACGACATCTACGTCGAGATCCGCAACAGCTAAACGACCTTTCGCTTCTCCTGAATCTAGACTCGAACCGATACTCCTGAAATAGACATAGATTCGAAACAAACAGAGCGACGATTCCTTATCATAAAAGCCATTTCCACCACCTTTCGATAATTGGCCTTGGATACGATGCCTTCTCACACATTTCGCCACCGGTCGTCAACTTTGGTTTATGGGTGCTTTGACTTGCACTGGGATTAGAGTTACAGATTTCTTTTTTTTTGGATTGGGCACGTTGCTCTTGATTTCAGAAACTTGGATAGCTTAGACTGGAGTTTTGGTGCTTAGAATAAAAGATTTTGCCATGATATCTTGTGCTTCTTTTGGGTGATCCAATGACTTGATCTAAAACCTTGGTTCACCTGGAGTAAAGAGCTACTGAGTTCCTGATTTAGCTCTTGGCGGGTTGCAAGCGCCGATCGCTAGCGGAAGAGTTGCTTAATCTTGCGACTTCACTTGATACTACTATTTTCACAAAAGGTATAGCGATTCATTTTTGTAACCAACTATTCTCTTCTCTAACCTCAAAGAGCCCAATACAACCTCGTAGCCTGTTCGTGATCATATTCTTATTCAGAAAGTAACTCTATTCAAACCACTACTCAGACACATTATCATTATCAGTTCACAGCACCTTCAGAACAAGAAATGCATGACTGAACTATCATCACCGCTGACCTCTTGATGGATTCTACACTCTTCTACATAGTCATAGTCGATATGCTGTATCTAACCAAAGACTCCGGACAAGATCGCTGCTCCAATCTCGCTCCCTGCTCTGGCTGGGACGGTTTCAATAACCAACCCATAACCAACGGAGAGCACAAAGACATCGACCTCGCTGGCAGAGCCTCTTCAATGATAGCGGTCGAGACTGGCAAGGAAACTTTCGCTCTCATTTCCTAGACAATGAAAGACTTGATCTGAACATCGTCTAGGCTGAAATCACCTTCCGAAGCGCGTTCCATGAGGCATACTTCAATGTATCCGATGTACTCAAGACCAATGCCCAGGAGAGAATCCATTACACGTATCCGTCCTATGATCATGATCCCCTAAGGTTTTCCCTCTGCGATCACTTTCCTTGCCGTGGAGCGTATGTTAGTGGAGATGATAACCGAATTTACGGACGCACATGATCTTATTGTTGAGTTGAGACCTGCTATGTAGTGATGTGGTGCGTTTCTGTGGCTCTGGTTGACATGGATTGAGGTTTAGATACACATGCAACGAGGAAAGCGGCAACGACTCTACAGGATTCTCCAAGAACTACAACTCCCCACCAACCTAATAGCATGGGTATCAACATTCCTCAACCAACGTAGGCTACGACTCGCTTTTGACGGTCAAATCCAGGAGTTCTCACCTAACAACTCTGGGGTACCACAAGGCAGCCCTGTATCTCCAATCCTGTTTCTCATCTACATTCGCGACTTTTTCAAGTCTACTACAATTACATAGATCTCCTACGTCGACGATATTTCCCTTACAACAGCCTCCCGCCACCTCAAAAACAACATTAAAAGACTAAAAGCAGAAGCCACGAAACTCTACAGGCTAGCAAATGAGAACAGCATTGCCTTCGACCTCGATAAAACAGAACTCATACACTGGACCAATTCAAAGGACACAGAAGAATTCACACTCAACCTCCCCAACCACCAAACCGTTCACCCAAAACAATGCATTAAGTGGTTAGGCATCTACTTTGACCCAGCATCATCTTTTAAGCACCACGTCGCTACCAAGGTAGCAAAAGCTAGAGGCGCATTTTTCAGGATGTCAAGGCTAGCAAACAACTCCAAAGGACTTACACCCTTTGCCCTCCGGCAGCTGTACACAGCATGCGTTACAAGTATCGCAGACTATGGGTCAACCATCTGGTGGCGAGGCCAAGCACAATTCACTACTCTACTTCAAAAACTCCAAAACCTTGCAATTAGAAAGATATTAGGGGTTTTCAAAACCACTCCTATCCTCCCAATGGAAGTAGAAAGCGCCCTCCCACCTCCTGAAGTTCGCCTCTCCTCCTCCTTGAGGATGTATGCTTTCCGTCTACTCAAACTCTCACCATCACACCCAGTCAACCACGCTATCGACAAGCTCCTCAATACTCAAGCAACTCCAAGGAAAAAGAAGCCGGCAACTCCTCAACTACAGCGAATCCACCGCTCTATTAGCAACTTATACAACCTTGAAGACCTTGAGCAAATACACCACTTCCACTTCCCTCCATGGGAAAGAGAAACTCCTTACAAGGTTCACATTAGCAAACTTTCAAAAGAAGAGGAAACTAAACTTCACCTTCGTCTACTCCAAAACAACTCAGATAACAGCATTTTCATCTACACAGATGCATCCTCTACAACAACAGAAAATAGCCAAGGAATTGGGGTAGGTTTGTCTGTAATCTCACCTCAATCAAACAGAATCCACTACGAAAAGAAAGTCAACATTGGACCAAACAAGCTCGTCTACAACGGTGAAGTTGAAGGGGCCACGCTAGCAGTTGAATACGCTGCCAAGCACGCTAGACCAGGGATCCATTTCCACATCTACTCCGACAACCAGGCAGGTTTACGGAGGCTAAAAACCACATCAGATAACCCAGGGCAAGAGTGCCAAATCAGAGCTATCACAGCTGCCCGGAAGGCAGTTAGCAAGGGAGCTACTACCACAATTCACTGGGTACCAGGTCACACCGACATTCCAGGAAATGAGAAAGCAGACAAGCTTGCAAAAGCCGCCACCACAATCCAACCATCCACTCAACTCACTAGCTTTGCTATGCTAGGAGTCAAGATCAGGCAGACCCAGAACAAAGAATGGCGTCAAAAGCTTACTACACCCCCCCGGCACACAGAACCATCAACTAACCAACACTCGTATCGAAGGGAATTCCCATGGAAGATTCTGTCGAAACCTTGCGTCCCCCAAGGAACAAAAAGAGAGATAGCCAGCGCCTTTTATCAGCTTAAGCTAGGCCATGGATACTTCAAATCATACCTACACAAGCTCACCCCAGCCGTGCTACTATAGTCTCAGACTCACACAGCACGTTAAAAGGAATAATAATAATAATAATAATAAGTACTAGGATAAGCCTTATAAAGTATAATCGGCTAGTAATAATAATATTAAATAAGAGTAAATTATTAATAATAATTAATTATCTAGTACCTCCTTCTACCTCCCCGAGACTAAATATAAGGCTTAGAATACTATAGTAGTAGATTTAAGCTTTTGTTTATAGAATAATTTAGAGTATATATATATTTTATTTAGGCCCTAGGATAAGGATCTTTCTATTATAAACAATAAGATTATCTAAAGAGTATTATATACCTATTTTAATCCTCTTTTATAAGATAACCTAGGTTATCCTATAGCTCTTTCTCTCTTTAGGTTTATAAAAACTCTACTTAAGTTTTTTATACTATTTTTATATAACTTAGGTAATTCTTAAAATAATTATTATAAATATAAATATAAATATAACTAAAAAGTACTAAGAGAGATAAAGAGGTTATATAATTAAAATAGGATACGTAGAATAGTATTAGAGGGATATTAATTTAGAAGAGCTTCTTATATTCCTTATAATTATAATATATTTTAGTATCTATTTAATAAAAGAACTATATATTAGATAGAAGGAACCTAATTATCTACTAATAAAGTATGTATTAGAGAGTTAGTATAAGAATATTTAAGAATATCTTTATATTTCTTACTCTTCTACTAATATAAAAGACTACTATTAGTATATAAAGTTATTACTACTATTTAAGTATTTATAAGTCGCCTTTAAATAGTATATTATACTATTATAAGATATAGTAATTAAAAAAATAATTATAAGGTTTTTTAAATAATCTAATAATACTATTTATTATAAGTATAAGCTAATTAAGAAAGGGTATAAGATATAGGCTATATATTTTTTAGGCTATATATAAGACTTTTTATTTAGTTCTAGGAAGTAGAAAACTACTAAGATTTAGCTATAATAAAGTCTTACTTCTATAAGTATTAAATAGTATTTATACTTATTATCTTTACTAATAATTATAAAGTCTATGGTATACTAGCTTACTAAATCTTTACTATATAAAGCTTAATAGTTTATAATCTATATAAATAATTACTTCTTCTTACCTAAATTATTTAATACATTATACATAAAACTTTAGATTAAAGTAGTAAAAACTTATTAAATGTATATTACTAAGCCTTTATTCTTAAAGTAGTTTAATGTAACGAATACTCAAACTGGCTAACTAAACTTGGCTGGGTGTTCGCTGGTTGGTATGCTATGATAAGAAGAAGACTATCGGGTTGTTCACTTGGAAGTGAACTCGTTACTTGTATCAAAGATGTCAAACTAATATGATAAGATTGATAACTAAGTTGTGCACGAAGCTCCTATCTAATGGCAGACGTGCCAGTCTTATATAGAGGACCTTCGTTCTGTCTTGATCACTCTCATCGACTGTCGATGTTGGCGATCATCGCTTTCATCGACAACGATAATGTCGATGAAGCTTATCACGTGATTTCTTCCTGTGAAATCCCTGGATCGTCTAGCTAGTCTATTCGATCCCTATTTGCTATAAGAGCTTGTGATGTGCTTGACCTGTCAGGACGCCGCCTGGTCTTCACTCATCTCGTGACAACACGTGATTCGTGACATTTAATATAAAAGATAAAGCTACTATTGAAGTAAGCTTAGTTAATTAAAAACCGCTTACTAAAAAGAAGTACGAAGATTAAAAGTAAAGGTTATTCTTAGATATCTAAGAGTCTTAGTATATATATAGTAGAATAATATAGTTATAAGTTAAGTATATTATCTATAACTTAGTATATATTAGTAAAGAGTAAGTTATATTTTATATAAACATTAGTACTCTTATTAAAGTATAACTATTACTAATTATATTACTTATTATTCTTTTACTTAATTAGATCTTGATAAGATATAAAGTAGATAAGTCGAAAAACTATAAGTTAGATCTAAGCTATCTTTATTAGTATAGCGACTTAACCTAAATATCCTATAAATAATTAATAACTATAATTAGTATATAAGAGGAGTAGATATTAGTAATTATTACAAGAGATATTATAAGACTTAATAACCCTTTTCTAAGAACTAGTAGCTACTCTTTTACTAGCTTTTTAATATAACTATTATTAATACTTTTCTATTATTTAAGTAGTTAGATAGTCGAATTATTAATAAAAAAGGTATAGTTAGTTCTTTTTATCTTTTATAAATAGCTTAGGATACTAATACTTCTTTTTACTATACTAAATAAAGCCTTTTAATTAGTCTATAATATATAAGAAGTCTAAGTATTTAAAGTTACCTAGTAATATAAGAAATTAATAATAAGCTTCTTTTATAATATAATAAATAGATAATAAATAGTAGTAGTTTTTTATAAATAAGGGAGTACTTACTAAGTAACTCGGTAGAATAAATATTTTATATACGAGTATACTCCTCTATTAATAATACTATATTTATCGTTCTGTTACGGAGTTGGAGGAACTAGGGGTTGATCACGTGTAGCGCAGCATGTAGTATGTGTCACGTGCGCGCTGCTGGCATCCTGTATTTAAGCTCTCGTTCCTCTGGAACTCTCTTCCTTCCTCACTTTGTTGTTCGCTCAATACAGCAGTTTCCGTTTGACTCCGTATTCATCACAGCAAGCAGTGGTTCACTCCACACGGTTACATTACAACAAAGTCACCTCTTCGCCTGGGAAGGCCTGTTATAATATCCCACTTTGTTTATTTGTTTTTGGCTGACGA
>CAJVRM010000015.1:436918-450705 GCA_911693285.1 Hymenoscyphus albidus | reverse complement strand
CTCACAAAGTAAGAGACTTCCACCTAACTAACCCAACTCGACCTGGCCCGCCAGCTCGCTTATATGACTGGTTAAGTGCTTGGGAAGGTGGAAGGGACGATTATGATGATTAAGATGGTAACTTAATTATGGATACTCGGTCGAGGACGACCTTCTTTAAGAGGGGGGGTACTGTTACGGAGTTGGAGGAACTAGGGGTTGATCACGTGTAGCGCAGCATGTAGTATGTGTCACGTGCGCGCTGCTGGCATCCTGTATTTAAGCTCTCGTTCCTCTGGATCTCTCTTCCTTCCTCACTTTGTTGTTCGCTCAATACAGCAGTTTCCGTTTGACTCCGTATTCATCACAGCAAGCAGTGGTTCACTCCACACGGTTACACTATCCTAGAGCTTTCTACGCTAATAATAGTCTATAGCTAGCTTAATTACCTAGTTATAGGTAGGGCTAATACTAGAGAAAGGATTATATAAAGCCTCCCTATTATCGTTATGTTTATATAATAAGACTAAAGATACTCTAGATACTCTAGTAAAGGGTACCTTATTAAGATTATCGATTAATCTATTAAATTCGAAGGATTCTACTAAAGGTACTCTAGGTACTTTAATCTTATTACCCTTAAGTTTGTCTCTAGTCTTAATAGTACTTACTAGCTTAGCAACGCTATTAATTTAGTCTCTTACGCGTTCTTTAATATTACTAAGTTATTTAATATCCTTTATATTCTAACGTCTCTAAGTATTAAGACAAGCTTATTATTCTATATCTATATTTTTATCTAAACTATATTCTATTAGTAGATAGTTCTCTTTACCTTCAGGAGGTAGAAGACTATCTAGATTACTAGTAGTAGTATCTACTATCTTTTAGAAAGATAATATAAGTACTTTGCTATCTCTAGTATCTATAGTATACTTTTAGAAGGTAGTATAGTTATATTCTAGTGTTTTATAGTAGTAGAGTTATTAAGTACTTTTAGCCTGTTTATAGTATAAATAGCTATAGATACTTCGTAAACAAAGTCTTAAAAGTATTATAAGTCTCTAATCTATACGCGCGTAACACTAATTAGTATTAGTTTAACTTATTATTAAATATAAGGTATAATATAGGAAGAGGCTAAACCTTAGTATTAGACTATTCCTATTATTAATGTATACCGAGTCAAAGGTATAGAAGTCGTACCGCTATAATATAGGCAGGACTAGCCTGGTCAGGTGGTCTATGCTACCGAGTATATTTACTCGGATATTATAGCGATAATTAGATGTATATCTATTTGCACTTCTTTTTAGATATACACCACCAAAATAAAGATGTAAAAGTTATGAGACCTAAAACCCCAACGATTTCTTACTATATGCACGCTCGCATATCGTTCGACTTCACGTACTTCTACGTACCCCCTACCCCCCCTCCACCATCCCCACCCCCTGTATTACACCTTTACGTTATACCTATAAAATAGCCGAATTTTGATATTTATTATTAGTATAGAAGGGAACGATTTCTTTATTATATTAGTACCTTCCCTGGGTGTCCGCCGGGAGGGGGGGTTATATAGCGCAAAATCGAAGGATATATAACGAAACAAAAAACAACTTATGCGACGAGCCAAACAGTAGTGTATTTATTTCTTTGGATTAGTACAAATTGTATACAAGACCAGAAAGATATGTACGGGGTCTTGGGGTCATAGAAAAAGTGGCAAGGTTTAGAATTTACACCTAATATGCACGCCCGACTTATGGGAGCCAAACAGGCCCTTAATCTATTGGTACCAATTTATAAAGAGGCACGAAAATTTATAGAAGTTAGGCTGATGGTTTTCTACTAGTCGTAGAGTAACAAGGCTGCATGAATATTTGTTCTTACTCACAGTTCTGGCATATGGATAACACATTTAGGGGGACAACTCAATATTATTTTATGGAACCATGTGTATCTGTTTTAGGAAACAGAAAACAAAGGAACGAGTTACTAAGAGTAGAAAGTTAATGACAAACATCAAGCCCTTACCCCCGATGCAAGACGCGATACATATGCATATCAAATCCATCCCCCCAAACACCCATCCCCAAGCTACGCATCATCATCATCCTCATCCCCTACCTCAGCTGGACCTTGACCAAGCTGATAATCCCATCTTTCACCCTCATAATCATAGAATTGGTTCTTCGCCTCCTCCACTTCTCCCCATTGCTTCTCCAAGATTTCAAAAGCCCGTCTCAACTTCGAAACACCACGTTCCAAAGTAAGTGACGACACCTGTCGCAAGAGCTTTTCATGCCCAAGGTTTTGCTTGATTCCCTTCAACACCTCTCGAACTCGTGATTTCTCACGATCGGCACCTCCAATGTAGTATCTGAAAAAGGCATTGGAGTATTCCTGGACATAATTCTGAGCACGGTGCCATCTGCGGTCACTATATTGTTGGCCGAAGAATATCATAGAGTCGAACCAGCGTGGCTGGTTTTCTCTAGCGGCGCTGATTTCACGATAATGAGCGAAGAGGTAGTTGGTAACGGTGGTAATCTCGTGCTCAAAAGCTGTGTGGTTGGCATTACGGTTTTGTATTCTGGCCCGTCGGAGTGCTGCAGTGGCTTCTGTCTTCGATAGAGAGTCCAATCCCTTTTGGGCTAGTCCCAGATTGCTCTGGTAGTCAATTTCATTATCACTGTGTTCGATTGCTCCATCCTCGTTTACAGCCATCGAACACTTGATAGAAACATCCATTTCAAAAGCTTGATGGAAGCTGAGGCAGTTAAGCAATACTTTGGCAGGAGAACGACGCGGAGAGTCTCCCAGACACCAAGCCATGATGCACGACGACTGTTTGTAGTTTTCCAATGCCAATTCGCTCTGAACCACATTTCCGTCATAGTGTCGGACGTACAAATTTCTCTTGGGAAATTGAGACGATTCCTCTGACGTTGCAATTCTGACAATGAGTGATGATAATCTCAAATAAGTGAAATGATCAAGTACTTGCCCAAGTTCTGTCTGGTATTGCGCCATGTTCCTAGTTGGTTCCTTTGGATCAACCATGGTCTCAATATGTAATTTGCACTTAGTATCCCACAAAGATAAAGCGTGACAAAAACTGATGATTCCCGCATTTCTGGGGGGCTGGACGTCATCTGCACGAATGAAGATTAACCAGCGACGAATCTTTGAAAGACGACTCAGAATCTTGGAGTCCGTATAGTTGTTTGCCATCCAAGGACGTTGTGAA
The DNA here is from genome assembly GCA_911693285.1 of Hymenoscyphus albidus. NCBI lineage: Eukaryota > Fungi > Ascomycota > Leotiomycetes > Helotiales > Helotiaceae > Hymenoscyphus > Hymenoscyphus albidus. The sequence continues at coordinate 447,470 of CAJVRM010000015.1, read as the reverse complement.
GGCCAACCTGCGATGGCAGCGCAACTGATCGAATGTTGTCTGTGTGCAGTTTCTCCGGGGTTATGAAAAGCAGCGATGAAGACATTTTTCTCGTAGAAAAGCTTATAGATCTCATGGTGATCTTCTTCGCCTGCGACTTGGAGGGTTGCGAGAAGAGTCTGGTTCTTGTGAAGTGATTCGCTCTCTCTGAGACTAGATGCCTCGGCAAGGGAAGGGATATTGAGAGAATTGGCATAAATGATATGTCGAATTTCTGCTGGAAGTTTTCTGAAGGCTACATTTTGTGGTTGTTGATTAGATGGTGGTTGAGAAGATCCCGAAGATGGTAAAGGCATAAACTGGCCATGCGAATTATTATTATTCTGCAAAAATTGAGGAACAATCACTTGGTTGGGTGCAACAGGCGTGCGTTGATAGACCTCTCGCTGGTACTGTAGACTTTGCTGGTTCTGTAAATTTTGTAAGAAGAACGACTGCATCTGGAAGAACTTCCCCTGAATGAGTGAGTCGAATAGAGTCAGTGAGACTTCTCCAGAGAGGGTGTATCGGATGGCGGGAACTCGGACGTTGTCGCGGAATATATTTGATACATATTGTCTATATTCATTCTGTTGTATGGCCGATGCTTCAGGATAATTAATTGCATAATAATCCATAAGTTCTACTACCAACTCATGAATCTTATTGCTAAGAGACACATGGTCCTTGAAATGGTATGTTTGCGGATCCATCGTGGCACTTGTACTATAATCAGTCTCTATTCTCCAAGAATAAATAGGTAATATAAAAAGATCTCGATAAACTTACGCAAAATGGCTGACCAACTTCTTGGGTTCTGATTGTAGTATGCAATAGAAAGCCAGTATCAAATCGAGATCTGTAAAATTGTAAGTAAAGGTCATCAACACAAAAACCACCTGAGAACTAGAAAAGTATAACAACTTACCAGATCCCAAGACTGTCTCCAACTGCAGTGACCAGCTATCGAGACAGTGAAACTCAGTTCTCCCCAAACCATAAACAAAGCACACAAAGAATATCTTAGCAGTATCGAAGAGCCTCAATGGCTTTGTGTGGGTAGAAGATATCCTTTTACTAAGCACCCACAAGATAGGTATCTCGAAAAAGTCAAAGTCTCGGAAGTTGGTTAGAAGATAAGGTTAGTCCAGGACCTAGAATATATACCTGGGGGGTATCTGTGATCGTTACACAAACTGGTTGAAGCTCCGTTCAAGGCACCATACCATTTTTGGAAACTCCACATACGATCAGTACTTCACTATTAGTTCGTATGTTTTCTGGTTTGATATTAGTCATGATAGAGCTAGTGTAACCGAGTTACTATAGAGTGTATAGAGGTAAGAAGGGTATATTGCCTATTTTGGAAACTCCATATGTACTTCACTATTCGTTCGTATATCTTCTTGTTGATATGAATCATAATAGACCCTAGTATAGCTAACCTGGTATGGATATGAGAAGAGATCCTTGCCTGCTATAGTGGAAAACGTTGGCAAGTACTGGGGTCTTGGGGGGTTGTAATACCCATAATGAATTCCGCATTCAATGTTTATATGTAGGATGCATTTATATTCACCTAATTCTCCTCTATAGAAAAGAAGTAAAGACTTTATTTACAAATTGACTCGATTCAATACACGCTTCAAAGAAACAATAATTCCTGTATTATAAACCTTGGTACCTATTCTCCCGATATTTATATTGTTCTAATCCAAAAGTGAAGCTAAATTCTCCAAGAAACGTGATAAAACCTTTCACTTTGTTCTTACCACCTTTCATCAAACTCCACCCAATTCCTTTCCTTTCCTTAACCCGAACTCACCTAAACATACTCACTTCCTCAAGTCATAATTGTCGCAAGCTCCCCCTAATCAAAATATTTATCATCTACATAATCTAAACCATCCCCAGAAACAACCCATCATTTCCCAACTTCCACCCAAGTCTCGTGACTTAAGTAATCTTCAACATTAACAACAAAGAACCCCCCATAGCAAATTAAACACCGTACCCGAAAATATCTCAAAAGAGAACCACGTACAATAAATTGTAACCAAACTCCTAACCCACTCATTTAATTAACAAAGAATCTCTGACTCGAACATCACTCACTCGACCTCAACTCCATAGGTGTTGAAAAAGTCATACGAAGTAAACATACATTGCCGTCATATAATATCGAATCATTACCACTAATTAAGCAGCTCCGCTCGTTCAAGTCTAGCTCGCTCCTTTAGGACTAGCGTACAATAACAAGGGATGTTTTCATACCACGTGAGGACAAACAACCGACAAGAGCTAGCGGGCGGTAGGTAGCAGGAATTATCAACAACTTCATATTTCCTGCCTGAGAGCAGGAAGCGGCTCTCTTTTTCCCACCCACCGCCATCCCTACCCGCACACCATCATTTGTATCCCTACTATTGTCTCTACTGCTGTAACTGATGAAGCAAGTGGTCATGTGACCAGATTATGTCATACCAGCCACTATATAAGCCAGTTCTCCTTCAGAGTTCTAGCGAAATTAACCATCACCTTAATATATTCTTTTATATCTTCAGCATCAATTTCACCTTACTGTCTCAGTAACCAGCCTTTTTGTTCCGCTGCTTTCAGACTAGGCAGCATCTTCTAGTATACTTTAACACTAGTCTATATATTAGCGAACTTTGTAAAGTACGTATACTAGCTTTAAGAAATCCAACCTCTTGTCCCAAACATCCTCCATTAAATAACAAACTATAAAAAAGCGTATCGCGGAACTAGAAACTTAGCCTTCCATACTCGGTATAGAAAAGTATATGACTAGTATATATATATAACCCACATTCCATCCCTTCTTCCCACTTATTATAACCCCCTCCCCATTTAGGAACAAATTACAGTAACCATTACAATCCAACTCTTCAAATCCATCTACCGTAAAAAACCACATCATATCAACAATAAGTAAACTACCTGCCAAAGACCTACAGTACATCTGGGACATACTGTACCTACCATAGTGACATCACAGATCTCAACCTAATATATACCTACCCATCAAAAGGCATCATCTCACCTATATAAATTACAATCCCACTAATTATCTTATCAATTTATCCGGCCTGTCGATCACTCTACAACTCCCCTCGTATCCGTTTCCATCGGGATGAGATCTAGTATCCAATTTCAATTCCAAGGTTCTTGTTATACCTAAGATTAGTAACTAGTAGTTTAAGGGTAGAAAATTCCTGAACATAGCATAGTATCCCACGTAGCAAGACCCCCCGGCCCTCACCGAGACAACACCAAGTATACATACCACCTGCACCCCAAACACACACCCTTCAATACTCCCATTCCCCATCTATTTTCCCCATCATTCCAACACATCACAATATCCCATCGATCCTATCCATAATCCATCAATCCACTCATCCCACATCTCATCCCATCTACCTATATAACAACCCCCTCGCACGGAACTTAATCAGAGAAAAGGCAGAAAAAGCACACGATTAAAAAAAAACGAAAAACGAGATTTCTTTTCCCAATCAAAGAGAAGATTGACAGTAATATAGGAGCGAGAAATATACACAAGCACATGAAGTAACTCTCTCAAATCATTGGAAATCCAAAGAATAAACAACACATAAAGTAAGTCTGCTCGGTCTTAGTAATGGAAACCCAATTTCATTGATCGCCCCGCTCTAGAGGGGTTCATTACTAGAGAGACAGCCATGCGATTTTCCCTTTCCAAAAAAAATCAAAAAAAAAAATCATCATCAAACCCATTAATTAGGTCCCAGCCCAACATTAAAACCGTAAAATGCTTGCTTGGGGTTTTATTATCATCCTTTTTTCATCCCTTTTCCACCTTCCAAGCCCACCAAGCCGCTGCACCCGCAGGAAAAACGCCAAACATAAAAAGCCAACCGATCGCATCCGTTCCCACAATCCCGGTATGTTCCAGGGTCCAAAAAAGGAGACTGCTTCCTACAGCCGCGACAATCTGTGGCGCCGAGATGGCCAAGTTGTGTAAGCCCAAAATAAGCGCCGTCTGCGAGTCATCCTGGCTCCCAGATAACGACGGCGCTTTCTCAAGATCAAAAGTATCGTCCGAGTCTCGTAGAGGGACGTATCGTGGGATTTGTTGGCGACTTTTCGCCAGCTCCTCGCCAATGAGGGCAAAAGGTGCCCATTGTGTTAGGGCCCATGAGATTCCCAGCACGGCGATCAGAGATGTCGCAACCCAGCGTGATCGTGTGAGGCCAAGGAGGAGGAAAGAGACGGATGTAAGAATATGAGCTATCACCCAAGCTCGTGGAAGGGTGAGGTTGTAAATACGCTTTTTGCTGGGAGCAGACATCAATGACTGTGCAGAATCTGGGGTCTCCGCATTGATGAAGCGGGGTAGAATCGTATTAGTGATAAAGGCAGTCGTAGCGAATGAAAGCATGGAAATGGTCCCCAGGCGGGTGGCCTCGATTTGGGTTGGCTGGGAAAAACTATAAGATTCTTGGCGGTCTATATTTTGGTCAGCAAATTAAACATGACGAACATGAGGGGTCCAAATGCGGGTTGCATGCGAAAACGTACATAGATCGCCAATGTACCTGGAACATCCAAGTTAGCATTTTGAATGATGGTGCATGGGAAAAGGAGGACTTACGTCGTAATATAATACATGAAAGAAAACCAACTCAGCCATGCAAAGAACTGTACAATACAAATTTTCCAAATACGTTTTGGCATCGCTTCCGCAGCTACCAAAATCTGTTTGAAGGGTCCAAAGATTCCACATTCCCCTCGTCGTTGCAGACCTTCGTTGTGTCCAAGTCTTTTCTCGTGGATAACCAGGCACTGAAGAGTTACAGTAGCAACAAGAGCAATGCAACATACCATGCAAAGTCCTTTGAATTGGGTTTCTCCAAACATCGGCAATAATGATGGTATATCGATAAATCCACTTGCATATCCCAGAATACTACCAAAGCCAATGATTCGGCTGGCATACGCGCTTGCCTGATGCTGCTGATCCGTAGGACAATAGTCCACAATGAGCGCTCTGATGCCACACTGTACAGGCTGCAATGAGATTTTCAGGGCCCATATCGTCATGGCTGCCATGAACTGGGTGGCCGCACTCGCGTTTGCTCCAGTTTCATTCCACCCAAAGCACAAAAACATGGTTCGGATAATTGTTTCGGTCCAGGGGAGAGCCAGCATAAAGATGCTTGTCGTTATGGTTCCGAACACAATGAATGTTCTCCGAGGGCCGAGGAAATAGGTGCAGGAATCGCTCAGAAAACCAATTATAGGTTGTATAAACATCCCAGATATTGGACCGGAGAGCCAGACGAGTGATATCAGCGCTGGGCTCATTCCCAAGGAAGAAAGGTATGGCTATCAAAATGTCAGAAATTGTCTATATCCGCGAGGTGACTTGACTTACAGAGCCTTGAGACATAATCGATGTCCATATTGTTTGTAACCCGCCCATACTGATTGTAAGACAGAAAAGCTGCCATGAATTCAAACATCTTGGTTGGCAATCCTCGTCGTCGCTCAATTGGTCGTCATCATGCTGTGTTGGAAGATTCATGGTGCCGAAATTTGGATAGTTGCGTTCTCTTGAATCCTGATTCCTGGGCCCCAGCAAAGGCTTTGATTCCGAGTTATAACTTTGGTTGGCAACCATGGTGACTGTGACAACGAATGCAATTCAAGAAAATTTGAGACGACCCCGCATCGAAGAAAGCCGCGAAGAAGGCAAGAAAGATAAGAAAGGTTCGAGTAGTAATGTTCCACGGGGGTGTAGAGATCTGGATCTCTCACTCAAAAGGTCTCATCACACGACTTCCTGTACCACCTCCGTGTACCTTTTAAATACACAAAAGATGAAGGGATTGTTGACGAAGTGAGGATGGTATGAAGAAAAGGATCGTAGAGCATTCAGTACTCGTAGTAGCCCGGGAAGAAAGGGACCCCTCCTCCACTTGCACTTGGCCTGAAGTCTGAGACGTGACATGCGGGAGGCTTTTGCCTGTCTAATTCGGATGCAGGTGCATTTCGGTCCTCGGATAAAGTGTGTGGTGGTTGAAAAGTCCCGTTTTTAATCCGCCTTTAATCCGGGTCTGTCCAATCAACCGAACCAGGGCCGGTTACGGATGCAGATACAAGTGGGATTCGAGGGGAGCGGATGCTGGTGTATGCTGGTGTATGCTGGTGTATGCTGGTGTATGCATGATCTGATCAATTGAGGGAGCTTCAACGTGCGACGGCTCAGTCCGGCCATTGTCGTGCGTTGACAGTATTGAACTTGGCATCGATGGTGCCCACTGACTTGACATGGTGTTGACCGGTTGGTCTCCACTGATTTGACATCGTTGGTCTCCACTGCCGCTGGGGGCAGGAGGAGGTCCATCGAGGTGATTGGGGCCGGGAGACGTTGACGACTCAGAGATACGAGTCGCACCACTGCACGCACCACAGTACGGAGCTACAGTACGCAGTTGCAGACTCCAGTACGGAACTACGCAGTGCCTCCGCACCACTCGTCGATTCTGCGCGCGTACGAGTAAATTTACCTCCGTAGCGTCGACGGGATGGCACTGGCTGTCATTGGCACTGGCACCGGGGCACTAAATACGGGGTATTTACTAGCGTTGCGGAGAAGCTTGCTGTGATGCGATGTGCTGTGCTCCATCTGGTCTCTGCGGTGCTCTCTTCAGAACCAGTCCGGGCTGTGATAAAAGTGTTCTGACCAGGCAACAATGCAGGTGGAAGATTTGAAAAGCACCATGTCGGCCAATGTCACCACTCTGCAGCAGGCTAGCAATAAGCTAGCAGCAAGCAGGGACTTGAAGACCAGGGACTCAGGGCCCACTCTGCAGCAGGCTAGCAATGTTGTGCGTGGGCGGCGGGCCCTGGTAGAGATTTTCCTGGCGGCCGCCGAGAGTGGGATTTGTTTGGTCCTCTGGACAGACTGCAGTCAAGAGGGCCCCGGGGCCATCTTTTAGCCAATCTAATCTCCCTCCCCTCTGGGACTCAGCTACGTAGCTGTCTAGGTTCTGCCTGGTCCTGAGGCCTGGAGAGCTGCAATCCGCCATGGCTAGCTCGCAGCCTAGAAGTATGAAGCTATTTTGGTCATCCGCACAGAGAATGGGAGCCCAGTACTTGGTATTGGCGATGAAAAGGGACGCTGCATACCACTACCGATAATTAAGTTAACCTTACCCAAGCGCGTCCCTACTCGAGTAAGGAATCGTCATCAACAACAACGAAACTACCGGTAGAAAAGACTTCCGTACCTGGTACTTTTCCCAGAGGCACGTGTGCACTTTGCCTCTTTGGGATGGGAACCCGTTAGCGAATTGCTTATTAGGGTTGAGGGGCTCAAGGGTGGACATCCATCCCCGGTTTTTCTCCTCTTCGCCATCTCCATCAAGCTCATCACATTCCACCGTCACCCGCGACGCTACAGCCAGCAGAACCTCCAAGCTCCATCTATTAATGGCGTCGATCACCATCACGGACCATGTTGGTCACCAGCCACGTCTCCCTTCCTGTTGTATCCTGTAGTATTTTCCAGGAATCTGTACATGATCTTCACGCAAAAACGGCAGTCGTGATGCCAAAGTCGACATGAAATCACCTGAAAGCAAGGAGACGATCCTGAGCGGCTGGTAAAGACGGGAACGTCTCCGATCACTCATTTGCTGCGAGGAGGTTTCTTTCCGTCCGAGGCCTGGCCAATCATGTCCCGATGAGGTACTCTCATTACCATTTTATTTTTGGTTTCAGAGTCCTCGCTTGCTGCTCTCAAATTGCGGCAACACCAAAAGGATCGAGTGACCTAGGATTCTCCTTCATATAGTTCACAATAATGTAGTTCTTCGGTATTCAAAGCCGGAAAAAGGGGGGCGCGGCATGTTATCATCCCACTTTAACACTCGAAACTCTGCCCTACATATGTTCCTACCGTTCAATAACCAAATCACTGCCATCAACCCATGCTCACGCCCCTTCAGCTGTCACGATCCTGGTAGCCATGAGCTGGAGAAGGATCTGCCTTACTCGAAACCCCGTGGCTGGTAGGGATATACAGTATACTACATTGCCGTACCGAGTGGTCAAACAGCTTCAAGAGTAAGACGTATCGGCTCTAGTATATGACATTTACTCAATATCTTCTCACTATGATTAGCTCTGGCTTGTTAATATATGGAGAGCCCAATTCAGGAACACAATGGTCTAAAAACTGTCCGAAATATCTTGGATCTGATGAAATCTGCAGAGCAACGCGAGCACCAGGGGACGTATTGAGCGGTCTATGATGAACCTGGTGGCTATGGACAATAAAGTTGATAGCAACGTCCAAAGAGAAGCCATTCCAACCTAATTTAGACGCCACATTTTGGAACGTTTTCTCCAGCCGTCCAGCCCTCATGCAGAGCCGTCCGTCAACTTGCATAAGCGAACGGGGAACGAACATTCTAAAGGAATGGCAGAGTACCATTTACCTATCCCCTGTGTTAGTCTGAACATCAGAAGAAGTTCGACTACTACATTGAGGGGCAAATATTGAAACAGGAAGAACTTTGCTCTTTAAAATGTTAAAAATAGCAGTTTCGTGTCATTTAAATACAGGTTGTACGACATAAGCCACGAGGGTGTAAGACCACCTTGCCAGACGGCGTAACATTTTAGCTGAATGTTCTGCATGATCAGAGCTCGGTACATGAACGCCAACTGCTGTAAGCACTATAATCCTCAGCAAACCATTTTTTTCTTGACTCCAGTATCACTTAAGAGAAGGCAATATCTCCGACCAATCTATTACTTACAAAAAGGGTTCAGCAAGAGGACCTGTGCTTGTCCTAACGAAAACTCCGAAACCATGGATACAGAAACTCAAGCCTGTGATCAATGTTACCGCACCAAACAAGTCTGCTCGAAAAGCTTGCCTCGATGCCAGCGCTGCATGAATAATTCCAATCCGTGCACTTATAGTTTCGGAAAATTTATGGGCAAGCCCAAGAGAAGCAACAAGCTCAGACGGCAAAGTTCCAATATTGAGAATGAGCGGACTGAAAGTGGCAGTGGAGGCAAGTTTTTTGGTTTGCTGAATCTCAAACATGGTATGTGGTGAAAGAGTGGCGTTTTGAAAAATATATGCTAATAGAGACATGCAGAATTACCCGAAAATCAGATGCCATCACCAGTGACAGGTAAGTAACTATTCCACTACAAACCCTTGATATAGAAGCAAAGCTCACATTTCTCAGATGGAACTCCAAGTCCCGGTCTCTGGTCACCATCTTGGGATCAGATCCCAGAAGGAGTATCATCAGAAACTTCTTCGACTTCATGCTCAGCATCACCAATTCGAGTACGAACTCACAGCATCGTGAGTGGAAACAGGATGATGGCAACCCCAGCATGCGACCAGTGCTATCGATTCAAAGTCAAATGTAGTCGAGATCCCGACTGTTGCAGGCGATGTGCCAACAACCGAAGTGTTTGTACTTATAGTGCAGCATCTGGGAAGCCTGAATCCAAAGCCAGCAAGGCCATGGGAGAACATCGAAAGAACAGAATACGACAGTCGCCGGCACAAGAAGATATCCCTAGCAACTTTCAAGATTTTGCAATGACGGGCAGTGACTCGAAATCCACTTCTTACACAGACTCGCCCATGTCCCATCAAGCAGAGATCTACAACGATGGCATGAACGATATCTATGGTCAGTACCAGCTCTAGACTATAATGGATCCCACTAACATTCTTCAGAAAATTTCAACGTCCCTGTCGACTCCTCTTACGGGTTCACCAACCCTCCACTAGATGGAACCATCCCCGCACCCAACAACTGGGCCAGCAACCCCCCCAACTTCTTTGGTCTAGACACCAGGGGACTCGGAACCAGTTCCGAACCCTTCCCCACCCACTGGCAAACCTCAGAAGCCCATCCAAACCCCCTCCTCACCACCCACCCCGTCCCCTCGCAGAAATTCCACCTCGACAGCCCAACCCTCGGAGCCCTTCCCCATCCCAACACCCCAGAATTCACAAAGACACCCCCCCGCCAACCCATCTGCGACTGTTTCCAAACCGCCCTCTCAATCCTCGGAGCCCTGCACAGCTGTATCCAAGTAACCCTCACCCAACAACACCAACCACCCCCCTTCCCACAAGAATACCCACCACACCCCCCCTCCCTTCTCCACACCACCACCCACGCCCTCTCAATCTGCGAGCGCAGCACACTCTGCACCTCCTTCCACCCCCCCATGACCTGCATGCTCTACGCGGTCATCCTCCAGCAGGTCTCCAACTGCTTCTTGCTCTTGTCGGGTCCGGAGATGGATATGCAGGACCAGACGTGGGAGGGCGTGGTGCGGAGTGAACGCGTGATGGGGGATGGGGTGTGTAGGGAGTTGGAGAGGAGGGTGAGGGGGGGCTTTGAGGAGATGGGGGGGAGGAGTGAGGTGTTGGAACGGAATGGGGTGTTGGGGGTGTTGGCGGGGGTGAGGGGGAGGTTTG